>JAQZBX010003668.1:0-37381 GCA_029593785.1 Cabassous unicinctus
CTGGAATATATTAACACGAAAGTTCCTTGAAATTGAAATATTGGAAGCAAAAGGAATGTGATATTTCTAGAGCTAGATTCTAAATGAGAGCTAAGAAATTTAAAGGCAAACAAAAGATATGATAGAATTCTTGGAAATCTATCAATGTAAATAGAAATAATCATTTAACCATCCAATAAATGTAAAGATTTCCAATGTACATTCTACAATGAACAATTTTTGATATTTATTTTCTTGATTATATTATGCAACATTTCTCTATGCTGATCATTTTTATAGGATATTGTTTTACACTTTTTAACAATAGACAAGGAATTAGCAAATGCACTTTAAAATTGTGAAGTAAATATTTTCTAAAGATCTAAGAGGTTCTTGAAAAAAAATAGGAGTAAAGCCCTGAACTCTCTCTTGTGGCCAAATATCTTCATTTAACCATCATGATACATTTTGAAGAAGATGCATGGGAAATTTAACTTAATGAAACTTGAGAATTTCTACAGACTAAGGAGAAAGATGCAATCTGAAGAGATGGAAGATAGGAAGGATACTTTAATGATCAAGTGTTAATGCCTGATTCTGATAAAGGAAATATTAAAAAACAAACAGAACAGGTATAAGTGTGGGTCAATTTCTGCCATGGAGAAAATGGAAGGATTAGATTCTAAATCAAATATAATTGTTAGGGCAATTGTTACAGAGAAGGAAAGAAGTGACTCATCTGCATTTCTAATTAAGCAAGTAAAATTAAAGAAAGGTGAGGAATTAAATGTGATCTCATTTGGAATAAAGCCATTCTCAGAAGATCCTCCAAACTTTTCATTAACTTTATTATTAAAAAAAATCTTTAGGACTTTCTGCCATAATGGGAAGATATCAGAATTCATCCTAGTTCCCTGGTTCATGAGGAGAATCATTATCTTCTGTGTAGTGTTCAAGCCATTGGCAGATATAAAAGCCTTCTAAGAGATCATGTCCTATTTATCATTTGATATTATAGAAAATGAGAAAATAATTGCATGTGTCCAGGCAGAGTTTTACAATATTTTTAAATAAATATTGGAAATGTGATTGAAAGTTTGAAAGGTTACTTGACATTGATCTCATATTAAATACATTTATTTGCCTAGGTTATTTTATCCTGTGAATGCTGAAGTACACAGGCCCAAGATAAAAATTGAAATATGTGCATTGATTGATTTTTAAAGACTGCCATTTTTTGATTTCCTGTATCTTGATTTCCAGGTCAGAAGCCTTTCCTTGATGCCAAAGTTTCCATATTATTTGGTGATATTTTGGATTTTCTTTATTTTGTAAAAAAAAAAAAAAAAAAAAGGAAAATGTTATACTTTACTCCCAGGGAGACTGTAACCTGTAAGTAGATATGAGCAGCCTCACCATCATCACACAATTCATCCTCATGGATATCTCAAGCTCCTCGGATCTACAAGTTGTGCAAGGTCTGCTGATCTTAATGATTTATCTGGGAACATTTGCTGGGAATTTTCTACTATTGTCATAGTGACCAACCTACATCTACCCTCTCCAATGTATTTCTTTATAGGCAATTTATCTCTGATAGCTCTTTGCTACGTTTCAGTTATTGTTCCCAGAGCAGTTGTGAATTCTCTGTCAGGCAATAAATCAATTTCTCTCAGTGCATGTGCTGCTCAAATTTTCCTGTTTATCCTCTTTGGAACCATAGACTTGGCCTTCCTTGTGGTGATGTCCTATGATTGCTGTCGCCATTTGCTACCCTTTGCACTATGGACTTACTGTCACTCCACATATGTGCACACAGGGAGCTGGTGGCGCCAGGGCAAGTGGGTTGGTCAATTCTGCCATCCACACAGGAAACTTATTTAGGCTTCCCTTCATATGATCGAATGTAATCTACCAATATTTCTGTGATGTACCTCAAAATTTTAGGATCTCATCTTTAGATGTTCGGTTTTCTGAGTTTGTAGTCCTAGCTCTGAATGTATTCATGGGCTTAATATGTTCTGTTTTATTGTTTATATAATATATTAATATGTTTTCAATATTGCTTAGCATGCATTCCACAGAAGCCCATAATAAAGCCTTATCCACCTGCACACCACAGTGGGCAATTCTACTTATATTTATGATTCCCAAATTTATTGCTGTCTTAGTCCCCACTACAGAAAAAGTATCTCTTAGCAATCTGCTCACAGGCATGTTCTATACCATGGTGTCCCCATTCATAACCCCCCTCATCTATAGTCTCTGGAGCAGAGAGATTAACACTGCTCTAGGCAGAATGTTCAACAGCTGTTTAGAGTTTCCAACCAGGGTTATATGTGATTAAAAAAATACATAAAAGCAAAATTTGAAAGAATTGTCATTTATATTTGATGCACGTTTTTAGGTTTGAATCTTTTTTTGGTAAAATATATAGAGTTCTCCTGTCTAGTTATATTTTGTTGTTTACATGTGACAGTCAGCTATATATCTCTGTATCATAGTTTTTCAGACTCTATATTTGTGTATATGAAATTATGCTTTTTGCATAATTTCATATCATGGAAGAAAATACTGAGTCTTTTGCGTTAGATCAGCATTCTTCTTGCATTCACTCATGCACATGTGCCTGGTGTAAGTAATAAAATGATTAGAACTAAGAGACAACCATGGAATTGAGGACTCAATATGGATAAAACACTTAGAACTCTACTAATGCTGGAACCCTTGAGGTGTTGTTCAAAAGATGGGTGGTAAAAATCCTGACCTTTAATGCAGAGCTTAGTTTACAACTTTTAGGTCTTTCCTCAGCTCTGTATGAAAAGATGTGTACTGCCCTTGTTTCATTCAAGCTTCTGCATGATGGGAAAAAAGATTCCTTAGTATAGAATACAGTGAAGCATTTGCCTGCAAAACAACATTCTTGCTAATACTATGTGATTCACTTTTTAAAAAAGATTTATCTTTTATTTTATTTATTTCTCCTCCCCTCATTGTTTTATGCTTGTTGTCTGTTCTCTGTGTCTTCTGTTCATTGTGTGTTCATCATCTTTTTTTTTTTAGGAGGCACTGAGAACTGAAACTGGGACCCCATTGTGGTAGGCAGGTGCCCAACTTCTTGAGCCACATCCAATTCCCATGATTCACTTTTTCTGAAACTGAGATAGAAAAGTTATCCTGTAAAGACTGAGCTTCAATTTTCTGATTCCTAAAGTATTAGTCAATCTTCTTATAGCCTAAGGATATGTTAGCCTTTTTATGTCTTAGAATTGAATTATTTGAAAGCTTCCTGTTAACTCCAGTATACCATGTAGAAAATATTTCCTTCTTAGTCACTTATGCTCAATTTATATTTAACTGCACTTTGTGAAATTTGTAAAACAGTCTCATTATGGATCAGTTTTATTAGAGTTAAAGGAAAGGAGTTAATGATGAACACAGCTCTTCTGACAATAAAACTAATAATCCTAGTAAAAGTCTGAATTTTGCTCATATTTATCCAATGTCTGAAAGATATACTTATATTTATAATACTTATATTACAATGTTTTGACAATTGAAGAATGTATCATATGTCTTCATAAAACTTACTTGTTCCTACCTGAGTTTCTTTCTAGTTGTTTCCCTGGTAAAGACATCACTAACTGGTTTTATATTCAAGTAACAAACTTACAAAGATTAGATTTCACCTTTCTGAATCATTGCAGGTGTGAATATCTTTATATTTTATATCTGTAATTCATATTTAGAATAATATTCACATGTAGAGTACCTTTACAAGTTATTCCACTTTAGATATTTGAATATTTGGATCAATTATATTCTCATTATCAGGGGAATCTCAAAAAAATTGAATACTTTCTGATTCTTTTTATTTTTTTTGATATTCTTTGATATTGTATTATATTCATTTTTTGGTATTTTTGAGTGTGTTAATTAATGTGCACAGCAAGTAGTTACTATATTAATCAGAATATCAAGTTTTCAATTTGTGAAAATTTTTTCTTTTGATTTGATTTTCATATTTAACCACCAATTTAGTTTTTATCTCAGGATTAGGATGATCATTTACTTTTTCCCTATTTTCAAAATATTTTAATTAAAAATATGTATAATGAGGAATAATGTTAAAGATTTCTTCAAACATACAAAATGAACTTTTAATATTAGAAATTTTGTATATAGAAATATATAATATTCCCTAGTACTCTAACTCTATAAAGTCTGTAATATATATTTCTAATAGTATGATGCAATTCAAAATTATCTCTTATGTCTTTGTTTTTTCTCTTATTTCTTTCTTTTTTTTTTTTTTTAAGATACTTAGATTACATAAATGTTACATAAAAAATATAGGGGATTAGGATTCCCATATGCCCTGCTCCTAACACCTCCCACGTTTTCCCATAATAACAACAACCTTCATTAGTGTGGTTCATTTGTTACAATTGATGGTATAGTTTACATTGTAGTTTACACTTTCTTCTGCACAATTTTGTAAGTTTTCACAAAATATAAAATGGCTTGTATCTGTTATGGAATGTCATTCAGGACAATTCCCAAGGTCCAAAAATGTGCCCATATTATACCTGTATTTCCCTCTCCCTCTCCTCAGAACCTCCAGGGGCCACTTACTCCACATCAATGATAAAATTTCTTCCATTGCTAGAATCACAATAATTCTATACTATTAATAGGATACCAGTAAGTCTACTCTAGTCCATCATTCATTCCCCAATCCTGAGCATTCTGGGATGGTGATGCCTGATCCCCCTCTAATTGGGAGGGGCTTAGATCCCATGCGGCAGATGGATGTGCCTTATCTTGCTTCCAGTTGCAGACTCTCTCTGTTCCTTAGGATGATCATTGTCCATCATCATCTCTTGTTATTTGTCGAGGAGGCCCAATGACCTGGAGAGTAGGTGTTGCAACTTTGTTGAAAAAATGGCTCAGCTGGCACGTGGACAGCCCAAAGATTTAAGTCTCTTGCACATACAATTATCAATTCTAGCACTAAGTATAGTTTCAAATAGAAGGGACAGAAGAGCCATGAGTAGGGAAATGACAACTGACGGCAACTCTTTTATACTGGGGAGCATAAATTCCCATGTATTGTCCACTGGTTGGGCACCAAACTCCTGAAATGTCTGCCCTGCCTATAGTGTCTGGATGTTCCACTATTTGAGGCAATATTTATTTTGGAAGTTAATGAGATCCTGCTGAGATGGGCATAAGCGTAACTTCTGGAATGACTTCCTGGTTCACTTTGTTTTTTGTTTTTTTTTAAAGATTTATTTTTTATTTATCTATCCACCCCCTTGCTGCTTGTGTCTGCTGTGTCCATTCGCTGTGTGTTTTTTCCATGTCTGCTTATCTCCCCCTTGCTGTGAGGTCCTGCTGCATCAGCCCACCGCACTGTGCCGGCTGGCCTGCTCTCAAAAGGAGGCCCCGGGAAGCGAACCCAGGGCCTCCCACATGGTAAATGGGGGTTCTGTTGATTGAGCCACACCTGCTTCCTGCTGTGAGGTCTTGTTGCTTCAGCCTACCCTGCCGTGTGGGCCGGCCAGCCTGCCCTCACAAGGAGGCCCCAGGAAGTGAACCCGGGGCCTCCCATATGTTAAACAGGAAATCCATCAATTGAGCCACACCCGCTTCCTCCTGGTTCACTTTGAAGTCTCTTAGCCATATAAACTCATTTGCCTTTACACTTACCCCATTTTGTTCAATGTCTTTTTCCAGTTGCATTGCTAGCTGTGCTTGGTAGTAATCTCTCGGTGCCAGGGAGGCTTATCCCTGGGAGTCATATCCCTCACTGCAGGGAAGGTAATACATTTATATGCTGAGTTTGGCTTAGAGAGAGGCCACATTTGAGCAACAAGGAGGCTCTGAGGATGTAACTCTTAGGCACCCTATAATACTAGGCTTAAGATTCAATTTCAAAAGTAAAGGTTCATAATTACATTCATCAATATCAAGGGGCTGTCAATGTTCTATCCTTATTCACTAGTCACTGCCCCTGTACTCACTGGATTCTTGTTGTCCAATTAGAAAATGTGGCAAACTTCCCAGGATGGGCATTCAATATTCTTTCAGTTATTGTGTGAATCTCCATCCACCATGAAAATGCCTTATAAATATGCCTCAGGAGAACCTTCTCCCATGCATCCCTCATCACTGAAAGCCCACACCAATGATATTCCCAGGCACAGTTGTAACCCTTCTGTGATCCAAAACATCTTCAAAAATTAAGCTCAGCCAATAACCAATGCCATTAATAAGAAATGAAATAATGTGATAGTTGTAAAAATAACAAAATACCAAAAATTTTTAAAAATTGGAATACTAACAAATACAAATACAAATTTTTAAAAAATATTTTGACTCTATGTCTTTCATCACTTTAAGATCTGCTGCCTTGGATGTAGAGTGACTTTTTCTTTTGTGTATTCCCCCAGTGTCTCATTTTTTTTTCATTTTGTCTTCAAAGATGCTTTAGGTTACAGAAACATCACATATAGAATATAAGAGATTCCCATATACCCAACATCCTCCCCCTTTCCCCCTTTTCCTTATTAATAACATTTTACATGGGGATGGCACATTTGTCACAATAGCTGTATAAATATTGAAACATTGCTACTAACCATGTTCAATGATTTACTTTATGGCTTACATTTTGGAGCATACACTTTTATACATTTTGATGAAATTTAACATGGGCTTTATCTATCATTAGAAGACCATGTAGAACACATTCATTGCCACCAAAATGCCCCATGTTCCATCTATTCTTTTCCTGCCTCCCTTTCCCCTTGGGACCCATAGCAACCACCAAGCTTCACTCCTTGAAGAACAAGATTCATAGTTACTTGCAACAACATTGAGGGCTTGACATACTGGACTCTCCTCCCCTTTTAGTCATGGCCTATGCTCTCGAGAGACTCCCACCTCTCTATTTGAGAACACAGCAGTACTCCCCAGGGTGGGAGTCAAAAACCTTCCCACTCATTATGTGGGTGTCCACCAACTGATATAACCCACTGTGACAAGATAAACACATAGAAGCCACCTCAGGTGTGCCTTGTCCCAAACACCTCCCATATCCAAAACCCTAAACCAGTAACCTTCCTCTGCCTTACTGCCAAAAAACCGTAACCAGTGATGTAGTTTCAACCACATACCTGCAAATCCCAAGTGTTTTCTGGTCCTTGCCCCAGCCCTTAAATGTAAGACATGAAATACATAAAAATTTTAAAAAACTAAAATAAAATAAAATTTAAAAAATGGGATATTAAAAAAATGGAATATATATAAAAATTTTTTTGACCTTTTGACTTTCATCACTGCAATATCTGGTGTTCAGTCTGTAACATGGCACCTTCCCCTCTCATTCCCCAGTGTCTTGCTCTTTTTCATTTTGTTTTCAAAGAAGTTTTAGGTCACTGCAAAATCACACACACAATACAGAAGGCTCTCATATACCCCAAATCCTCCCCATTTACTCCTCCCCATATTAATACCTTTTTATATATGGATGCTAGCATTGTTATAACTGATATACAAATAGTGAAACAAAGCTACTAAACATTGTCAATGGTTTCCACTATGGTTTACATTTTAGACTGTATACTTTTATAAATTTTGATGATATATATGTCCTGTGTTCATCACTGTATGGTAATGAAGTACATTTCCACTGACCACTAAATACCCCCTCTTTCATCTATTCTATTCCTCCCACCACATCCCCCATGGCCCATGACAACCCCCTAGCTTGATTCGTTGGATGACAAGAATCATAGTTACATGCAACAAGATGTCTTGACACACTGGTTTGTCATCCCCTAGTAGGAACAGCTCTTGCTCTTGAGAGACTCCTTCCTGTCTATTTCTGAACAAATGGATCCTCCCAAAGTTGGGAGTCCAACTCCTTCCTGCTCATTATGTAGGTCTCCACCCACTGATACAAAACATGACACAATGAACACTCACACACTCCCTAGAAGCCTGCTCCAGTTGCTCCCTGTCCTGAATGCTCCCCCAAGCAACACCTTAAACCAGGGACTCTTCCTTGTCATATTGCCATAAGAGCATTCTCACTTCTGTTCTTTCAACCCCATACCCAGAAATCCCAGTGTTCACCTTGTCCCTCTCCCAACCCTCCCCCCAAGATCCTGAACCTTCTAACCCATCCTTCCCAATCTACTCATCTGTCAAACCTGCACCACCCAATCCAATATTATCACTACCCTCCTGTCCTATCCCTTCAATATGCTACTACACTCTATCACTTTACCATAGATAAAGTCCATATGGTTGATGGCTCACAACCTTCTCTTCTATTCCTATTTCTTATAAACCTATCTTACAGACAACAGGTCTCTGAGACTGTTCAATTTCCTGAATTCATATCAGTGAGGTCATGTACCATTCATCCTTCAATACCTGGCTTGCTTCACTCAGCATAAGGTCTTCAAGATTCATTCTAGTTATACCGTGTGTTAACACTTTATTCCTTCTTACAGCAGTGTAATATCCCATTGTATGTATGTACCACTTTTTTGATCCATTCATCTGGTGATGGGCACTTTGGTTGATTACAAATTTTGGCATTAGTAAACAATGCCACTATGAATATTGGTGTGCATATATCTGTTCGTGTCTTTGCTTTCAATTCTTCTGGGTATATACCCAGCAGTGGAATCACTGGATCATAAAGAAGTTGTATATTTAGTTTTTTGAGAAACTGCAAAACTGTCCTCCATAGTGGCTGGATCGTTCTACAATCCCACCAGCAGTGGATGAGGGTTCCCATTACTCCACATCCTCTCCAACACTTATAGTCTGCTGTTGTTGTTTTTTTATAGGCACCATTCTAATGGGTGTAAGATTGTACTTCATTGTAGTATTGATTTGCATTTCCCTAATAGCTAGCGATCCCGATCATCTTTTCATGTCCTTTTTAGACATTTGCATTTCTTCCTTGGAGAAGTGTCATTTCAGGTAATTTACCCATTTTTTGAATGGTTTCTTTATCTTTTTATTTTTGAGGTGAAGGATTTACTTATATTTGCAGGATATTAGGCTTCTATCAGACATATGGATCTTTGATCCATCTTGAGTTAATTTTTGTACAAGGTGAGAGATGGTGTTCCTCTCTAATTCTTTTGGATATGGATATCCAGTTCTCCCAGCACCACTTGTTGAAGAAGCCATTTTCTCCCAACTGTGGAGGCTTGATGGCCTTGTTGAATATCAGATGACTGTATATGCAAGCATCTATATCAGAACTATCAGTTCAGGTCCATTGTTCAGTATGTCTATCCTTAGGCCAGTACCATGCAGTTTTGAGCATTGTAGCTTTGTAGCATGTTTTAAAGTCAAGTAGTGTGATACCTCCAACTTCATTTTTCTTTTTCAATATGTCTTTGGCAATTTGGGCCTTCTTACCCTCCCAAATAAATTTTGTAGTAGGTTTTTCCAATTCATTAAAAAATGGTGTTGATTTTTATTGGGATTGCATTAAATCTGCAGATTATTTTAGGTAGGATAGGCATCTTGATGATGTTTGGTCTTCCTATCCATGAACACGGAATAGTCTTCCATTTATTTAAGTCTTCTTTGATTTCCTTTAACAGTGTTGTGTAGTTTTCTGTAATAAGTCCTTTACATCTTTAGTTAAATTTATTCCTAAGTATTTGATACTTTTAGTTACTATTGTAAACAGTATTTTTTTCTTGGTTTCCTCCTCACATTGCTCATTATTGGTGTACAGAAATGCTACTGATTTTTGAGCATTGGGCTTATAGCCTGTGAATTTATTCAACTCCTTTATAATTTCTAGAATCTTTGTTGTAGATTTCTCAGGGCTTTCTATGTATAAGATCATGTCATCTGTAAATAGTGAAATTTTTACTTCTTCATTCCTATGTGGATGCCTTTTATATCTTTTTCTTGCATCAGTGCTCAAGCAAGTACTTCTAACAGAATGTTAAATAGGAGTGGTGATCATGGGCATCCTTGTCTTGTTCACAATCTTTTAGAAATTACATTTTTTTTCTATTTGTTGAGTGTAAATTTCACCAAATTTTCTGTTCAATGATCTACATTTAAAAAGCTAATTCTTTTTTAAACAAGTCTTATTTATTCCAGAAATAATAATATGGATATTGGGAAAAGATTAAAACATGTAATTGGAAGACACAATACAAGTTCCTCCATTAAAACTAAATGACTCTTAAATTAGTTTGCAAAAAGCTTGGGTTTCTATATTGTAAAATGATGGTTGTCATTTGGTTATTGTAAACATTTAGTGAAGCAGTGCAGGAGCTGAGAATTTTATTAGCTAATTCTACTATGAATCTAAAAATAAAATAATAGAAATTTTAAATTAATAGAAATAGCATTAATATTTGCCATTCTTTTTTTAAATTTTCTTCCATTTTCTTTATTTGATTTTTCAATTGTAGGTAAAAGCCTTTTAAAATTCTCATATTAATGCTGAATTTGTTAATATTTCTGTGGAAAATGTTATCTTCTTACCATCTAGCACCCCTTACATAATTTGGGGTTTGCTTTAGGTATATAGTTTTTTGATGTTGGGAAGAAAATTAAGTATTTTACAGAATCCCTTGAGAGTAGTTTCTGGAATAGAGTCCTCCAATAAAATAATAATAATATTATATGTCACCCTCAAAAGTTCCTTACAGTTCTTTTTAATTCCTTTCTCTTTCCTCTTCACTTGGCCCCTTAGGCAGCAACCAGTTATCTGTTTTCCATCACAGTAGCTTTCTTTGCATTTTCTAAAATTTTACATAAATTGTATCATCTACACTGTACTCTTTTTGTCTGGCATATTCCACTCATCATAATTATTATGAAGTTCATCTATATTGTAGTGTGCATCAGTAGTTCATTCTTTTTTTTTGCTGGATAGTATTCCTTTTACAAGTTGATTGACATGGGTAGTTTCCAGTTTTGGACCAATAAGTGCAGCTAATCTGCACTTCCATATTTAATTCTTTGCATGTGCATATGGTTTCATTTGTCTTGGGTAGATATCTAAGAGTGGTGTGGTTGGATTATGCAATAGGTTCATGTTTAACTTTTTCAGAAACTGCCAAAATGTTATCAAAGAGGAGGTATCATTTTATGTTCCTGTCAGTGAGATATGAATGTTTCAGTTTCCCCTTGTTCTCACCTTTATTCTGTGTGGTTAGACTTTTAAAAACTTTAGCCATTTTGTAGGCATAAAGTGGTTTCTCACTGTACTTTTAATTTCCATTTTTCCCAATATCTAAGGAGACTCAAGTGCACCAATATAATTCAATAAATTTTCCAAATATACATCAACACACATATGATATACTTATATACAATACACATAATACTGCAATTGAGTAAGGCAAGGGTTTTCTAACAAGAAACAGAACTACATAATCTTATGAAAAATTAGAGATATAAAGTTGATATATATATAAAGTTTATATAGAGATATAAAGTTGATCTACATTACTGATTTAAAATTGAAATTTAAATTAATCAATATTATAAAAGAAAACGGGATGTATACTGCCAACAAAATAAAAATTAAAAAATGATAAATTAGATTTCAGTAAAACAAAAATTCTGTTCCTCAGAAGACATTGCAAGGGAGCAGATGTAGCTGAATCGTTGAGCTACTCTGCTTCACATGTCTGAGGTCCCAGGTTTAAGCCCCGGCACCTTCTAATAATAATAATAATAATAATAATAATAATAATAATAAAAGACATTGCTAATAAGGAAAGTATGCATAAGTTATACTTTTGACCATTTTTAAAATGGTGCATCTTTTTCTAACTGTGCGTGAAAGTGCTTAAAAATATGTTCATCAATTGTAACAAGTGTACCACACTAATGAAGGATGATGTTAATGTGGGAAAATGTGTGAGAGGTTGGGAGGGGAACATATGACAATTCCCTACATTTTTTATTTAACATTTATGTAATCTAAGTATCTTTTTAATAAAATTAAAAAGTATATATAAAAAAAACTTTCCATTTTTGTAGATGGACTAATAGACAATAAATGTAAGATAACATGCTTAAAATCAATATTCTTCAGGTGATTGGAAATGACATCTATAAATGTGATACCTCTACACCATCACACAAATGGCTAAAATTAAAGAAAGGGGATGTCACACTTTAGGGCAAGAATTTTGAGCAACTGGAACTCTCATGCATTGTTGGTGGGAACACAAATACGTCTAACATATTGATTAAACCTTTAGTGTATCTAAAAGAGCTCACCTTACTTCTACCACATGGTCTGACAATTCCAGTGCTAGGTATATTTCTGAGAGTAAAGAGTGTATACATCTGCAAAAATATATTTAAGAATGTTTATAGTAAGTGTATTAATAATAAAAATATTGGAAATGACCTTAATATACAGCAATGGTAAAATTGATAAGTAAATTGTGGTCTATTTATACTATGAAATACTTTAAAGCAACATAAGAAAGGGAACAATTTCAATACTGGTGAAAAAATGGATGACTCTATAAAAAAATGTTGAGTGAAGAAATCTAGAAACAGAAGTGAACATTGCTCTAAGCTTCCATTTATATTTACAGTTCATAGAGTTATTTTAAATATGCAATCATATGCTGAATGGAAAGGATTTAATGCAGTACAAATAAATTTTGACCATGATCATCAGAATGCTTACATTCTTGCAAAATTTTGAATACACAAATTCTTTTCTTGTGAGAATGTTGACTGGTGTTTTTGGCTAATCTTACTCATAAACAAACAATCAGCTAAAAAGGAAAATTAGCACTTCAATATTTTGACTTAAAGTTATGTAAAATCTTGTGAAATATCTTAGTTATATAAAAAGTAAATGTGAATATTGAAGAAAATTTGGAAGGTGTTTTAAGTTATTAAAGAAAACAAAAATAAAAATAAAAAAGAATAGTTTGAAATAATCTAAGACAAAAAAGGTTAGTTTAAAAACAGTCAAAATTAAAATATTCTGTGAGAAGTCAGCATGATAATTATTACTGAAAAAGGGGAATGAAAGACTTTTAGGAGAGCTGGTAATGTTTTGCTTTTTAATCAGGGTGCAGATTACATAGGAGTTCAAGCTATAAATTTATGATTTTTGCAATAAAATCTTCACTTCAAAATAATCTTATAATAATTAAAAGTCTATCTCCCAACAACCTGATGGCTCTTTGGTCTGGGGATTTGTAGGTATGTGGTTAGAACTACAATGATGGGAATGTTCTTTGGCAAATATGGCAGGGCAGGGTAGGGCAGGGTTACTAGTACAGGTTGTTGGGGATGGGGGAATATGTGGGGTAGAGTGCACCTGGGGCTTGCTTCTATGGAATATGAAAATGTTCATCTTGTCAGAGAGTGTTATCTCAGTGGGTGGAGACCCACACAATAAAAAAGAAAATATTAAACTCCCAGAATGGGAAGTACTGCTATGCTCTCAATTAAGATCCATTGAAATCTTTCTCTTTCTGTATTTTTTAATGCATTGTATTCTTTTTAATGAATTGTCAAAGTTCTTCATGGGTTCTGGATATGTGTCCCTTTTCAGTTATATGGACTACAAATATATTCCAGTCTGTGTCTCATTCTTTTTTATAATGACACTTTTGCTATGCAGATGTTTTACTTTGAAGATATACAATTCAAAAAAAATTTTTTTTGCGGTTACTAAAGTTTTGATATTTTTAAAAATAAGTTGCCTATCCCAAGTTCACCAAAAGCTTCTCTTAATTTTCTTCTAAAAGTTTTAAAGTTTAACCTCTTATGTTTAGTTCTTCGGATCTATAGTTCATGTAGATGTTGTGAGATAAGAAAGCACGGATTTATATATATTCGTTGTTCCATAAATATTTGCTGAAAAGTTGATCCCTTTCTTCATACAGCATTTATTAAAATGAATTGATTACATATTTTTACACCTATTTATAGACTCTATTCCATTTCATTGATTTAAAAGACTAAACTTATGTTGATCAACTTAAGTTGATTATGAAAACTTTTAACTGTGGGAAAGAGATTGTGTTAAGTTCTTCAACTTACTAATTTTCAAAACTGTGTTGAGTATACAAGGTCGTTTTAATTTTTATACACATTTTGAAATAATCTTATATTTCAAGGGAAAGGAGAAGTACTATATAATGCCTCCTTGGATTTTTGTTGAGATTGTGTTTAAGTATAAAAATCCTTTGGAGGTGAATGAGCATTTTGAAAAGATTAATTTGATTCATGAATATATTATGTCTTCATTTATTTAGATCTTCTTTAATTTAATCAGCAATGTTTAATCATTTTTATTGTACATATATTAATTTTTTTTTGGTTAAATTTTTTCCTGGTATTTTATGTTTATGAAAATACAAATGTATTTTTAAAATTTCAAACTTCAAAAGCTTGTTGTTAAAACATAGGAATTTCAATGTTTTCTTGGTACTGGCTGTCTATTCTTCAACCAAGTTAAATGTACATATTTCCCCAGTGGTTTTATGTTACAGTCCTAATAATTTTATATATAGACCATTGGTTCTCAACTGGGGATTATTGACAATGTTTGGAAACATTTTTTCATTCTCAGCACCAGGAGAATGCTTATGGCATTTAATGGCAAGGGAGTAAAGATACTACTAAACATTTTACATTGCACAAGGCAGCTCCCCAGAGCAAAATTTTTCTGGACGGAATGTAATGCGGAGGTTAAGAAACCCTGTTGTAAATAATCATGTTGGCTGCAAATAGATAATGTCACCTCTTTCTTTCCAGTCGCATCTTCTTTTATGTGTGTTTGTTTGTTTAGACTGACTTAGTGTACTGTTTAGGGCTTCTAGAACAATATTTAATAGAAATAAGTTATCAAAATTTCTGTCCTCAGCATCTTTCCAGAGTTTGAAAAATTATTAAAAACCTCAACTAACTTTTCTTTTTGTTGGCTTTATCTATTGATGGCTATTGTAATACAAATTAAAACTGAGAAAAATGTATTTATTAATGTACTAAAAACAACAATCCCCAATATATGTGAAACTAAAAATTGTATGTTATAATAAAAAACTATATTTTATGCAAAAAAAATAATGAGATTTTACAATTTTATAAAAGTCTGGCTTAATAGGAAAGAGAAATAGTCTGTTGCTATATTCTATCTGTTGAAATATTTTGATTTTTGATGATGTATATGAAGAACGTCCAGCCAGATACAGGTATGTATTAGGGAAAGGAGAAGTACTATAATACAATTTGTAGATAATTGTAGTTATTCTTTTATGATAATATACTAAAACTTGCCAAGAGGTTGTTTCTTTGAGCTTAGTTGCAATGTGGAATCTGAATCATGTCTCTTAACTTGTTTTGCTTCTCATATTAAAATTGAGTTAATATGGAATTTTAATAGATCTTTTACCCATGCATAAATTTGTAACATCATGCATTGTTCATTTGGAAAAATACTGATTTATTGAGTCTATTGGTTTGGTAGGGCTGCTGCATCAAACTTCACTGGGTGACTTAAAGCAACAGAATTTTATTCTTTCCCAGTTCTGGGGACTCTTCAGTCTGAAATCAAGGTGCTGGCAGGGCCATACACTATTTGAAGCCTCTAGGAGACGCTCTTTCTTCATCTCTACCTCGCATCTGGATCGTTGTGGCAGCATAAGACCAGACTGGAGTTTGACACACAAACTGATAATATTTCTTCTTGAATCATGTTTATCCCTTTGTTTTAAAATTAATTTTTAAATTTTATCTGTGTTGTCAAATTTATTGGCATAAAATTGTCCTAAAATTATACATAATATTCACTTACTATTTTAATATCTGTGGGAACTATTGTGGTACCCTCTCATTCATTCTTGTTATTGCTAAATTTTTTTTCTCCTTTCCCTTTTCTCTTTTCTCTTGATTAGTCTTGCTGGGGACTTATCAAGTTTAATAATCTTTTCAAAGTATCGGGTCCTGACTTCTAAAATGTTTGGCTGTCTTTTAATCTTTCACTGATTTATCTTTTTATATATAGTCTTTCACTTTCCTACTTACTTCATATAAATTTTCATTTTATTTGAGCTTCTTAAAGTAGAAACCTAAATTACTGTTATCAAACTTATCTTCTAATATAAGCTTAAAAAACTCAGTTTTTCCTCATAGTATTGCTTTATCTGCATTCCACCAATTTTAAAATTTGGATTTTTTTTTATAATTTAGTTAAAACTATTTTCCAGTTTCTCTTTTCATTTCTTCTGTCATTCATGTGTATCCTATAGATATCATTTGGATGAAGCTGAAATTATATCTCTATCATTATTTTCTATATCTTGGCTGATTTTTGTTTATATTTGTATGAATTCCTGAGGAAGTAGAGCTAAAATATTACAGAATGATGGTGTTTGTCTACTTCTTCACATTTTTGAAAGCTATGTTCCCAGATGAATTTGACATTTATTGTTATGAAATACCCCACTTTATATCTTACAAAACATTTTCTGTCCTTAAAATTTATTTTGTCTGTTTGATGCATCCTTTCATACTTTCTTATGCTTACAGTTTGCTTGAAACCTTTTCTATACCTTTACTTTCATATCCATGTGTATTTTTGTGTCATGTCTCTTGTAGTATCCTAAGAGTACTTGCTTTTATATCTATTTTGACAAAGTGTACATTTTAAAAGAAGTGTTTACTGCATTTTATGTAATGTAATTATTGATGTAATTATGTTTAAATCTCTTTTGCTATTTCTTTTATATTTTCCCATCTGTTCATTAATCTGTTACTATTTTCCTGGTTCTTTTTTAAAAAAAATCTAGCTATTCCATTGCTTTTTATATTAGAATATTTCATTTTTTATTTGTATTTATCTATTTATGCCCCCCCCTTGCCACTTGTGCTCACTGTCTGCTTTCTGTGTCCATTGGCAGCACATTTCCTCTGTGTCTTATTGTCTCGCTTTGTTGCATCATCTTACTGCACCAACTCCCCAAGGGCATGGGCATTCAGCTCTCCAAAGGCATGAGCCAGCTTGCCCTCACAGGAGACTCCATGAACCTAACCCAGGGCCTCCCATATGGTAGCCAGGAGCCCAACCACTTGAGCCTCATCCACCTCCCTGCCTATGTCTTTTATTTGTAGAAAGTTTCTTCTTTAAATTTCTTTTTATTGTGTCTATTGATATTATAGCTCTACAGTTCATTGTTGTCCGTTATTGCTCATAGGTTAACAAAATGCATGATTATCCTATCAAAGTCTAGGTTAGAGTTGCTATTAAAGTTTATATTAACTCATTTGCCACATTTCAAATGTAAAATCTTTCAACAGTATACTTCTATTTGTCCCCATTGTTATTACTATATTTATTCTACCTTTAACTTCTACCTATGGTGTAAACACCTTTTTACAATTTTATTATTTCTATTTGGTAGTTGAAGCAATCAGGTGTACATTAAGGGGATTGAAAACAAAAACCTAGTTGATAGTTGCCCATGTATTTATCATTTTCTTATCTTTGTGTACTACCTTGTTTCTCTCTGTTATCATTTCCCTCCATCTTGAAGAATATCCTTTAACATTATTTTATTTATTTTTAGTTTTTTAATATTTTTTTTTAAAAGATACTTAGGCTACATAAATATTACACAAAAAAATTGTAGGGACTCCCATATGCCCAACTTGCCACTCGTCCCACAACCTCCCACATAAACATCCTTCATTAATGTGGCACATAATCTGCATTAGATATACATATCATCGGGCTTTGCCACTAAATATGGACCATAGTTCACATTGTAGACCACACTCTCTCCCACACAGTTCTGCATGTTATATGATGTTATAAAATGTCCTGTATCTGTCATTGCCATGTCACCCAGGTTAATTCCCAAGTCACAAAAAAGCCCCTGTATTACAACTGCTTTTCTCTCTCCCTGCCCCAAAAGCATCCAGTGGCCACTAGTTCCACATTAATGTTGTAATTACTTCCATTTTGTGAATTACAATATGTCTATAACAGAAAACCAGTAAGTCCAAACTAGTCCATAGCTCTTCCTCCAATCCTGAGGAGTCTGAGATGGTGATGTCAAGTCCACCACCAAGTGAGAGGGGGTTTATATCCCATGCATAAGATGGATGGGATTATCCTGCCTGCAGCTGCAGACTTTCTCCATTCCCTGGGATGGCAATTGTCAATCATCATCTCCTTGCCAGTTGTCCAGGGTGAGTCCATTGAGCTGTAGAGTAGGAGTTGCAGCTCCATTGAGATTCCAAGCCTAGCTGGCACATGGACAGCCCAAAGACTCCAGTCTGTAGACATATACCTACAAACTACGGCACCACATATAGGTTTGAATAGAAGGAACAGATGGACCTTGTGCAGGGAAGACATGTTTGGGTCCAACTCTGTCACTACCAGGAGCAAGAATTCCAAAGTAGGGCTCACTGATAAGGCACAAAATTCTGGGGCTATCTGCACTGATATAGGACCTGGGTGTCTCCAGAGCCCTCAGGAGTGCCTCTTTTTGGGGTGATATCCACATTGGAAGCCTAAGAGGTCCTGTTGAAATGTGCATATGCGTTACCTCCGGGATGACCTCCTGACTCACTTTGAAGTCTCTTAGTCATATGAACGCATTTGTCTTTACCTTTTTGCTTTTTATTTGAAGTCTTTTTCCAGTCTTAATCCCCGATGGCACTGGTTAGTAATCCTTTGTTGTCAGGGAGGCTCATCCCTAGGAGCCATGTCCCATGCTGGGAGGAAGGTAGTGGATTCATATGCTGAGTTTGGCTTAGAGAGAGGCCACATTTGAGCAACAAGGAGGCTCTCAGGAGTTAAACTTTAGGCACCCCATAACAATAGGCTAAGTTTCAATTTCAAGAGCAAAGACTCACAAGGCTAGTCATCAATAACAAGAGCTCTTTAGTGGATCATCCTCCTTTGCCAGACAGTGTTCCTGCACTTGGGGGACTGTTGCTACTCCCTTGGAGAATATGGCTGAGTACTCCAGGATGGGAATTCAGTAATATCCCATTTATTGAGTGGCTCTCCATCCACTGTGTCCATGCCCAATGAGCATTTGAACAATTTTATATACCTTTTATGTATGTTCAGGTGAACTTCCCCCCATGCACCTCCCATCCTTGACACGCCCCACCAATGATCCTCTCTGGCCCCAGTTGTAACCCTTCTGTGATCCAAAGCTTCTTTAAAGCTAAAGACAATATAATAGCCAAATACAATTAATAAGAAAAGGAAATAATAATGATGTTTAAAATATAAGAGATAAAATACATGAAAACTTAAAAAAAACTAAAAATAAAATAAAATTAAAGGATTCGGTTATTCAAAAAATGAGGAAAAAATTTTTTTTAATTAAATTTTATTGACATTTTGCCTTTTATCACTGTAATATCTGATGTCCAGTCTGTACTGTGACACCTTTCCCCTCTCACTCCCCTGTGTCTCACTATTTTTCATTTAATTTTCAAAGAAGTTTTAAGTCACAGCAAAGTAACACACAGAATACAAGAAATTCTCATATACTCCTCCCCCTTTCCTCACCCCATATTAAAACCTTTTTATATGTGGGTGGTAGCATTGTTATAACTGATATATAGTTAGTGAAACATACCTATTAAATACTGTCAATGGTTTACAGTATGGTTTATATTTTACATTGTACATTTTTTTAAATTTTGATGATATTTGCCATGTCCTTTGTCCATCACTGTACAGTAATGAAGAACATTTCCAATGACCACCAAATACACCCTGTTTGGTATATTCCTCCCCCCCCATTTCCCCAGGACCCATGACAAACCCCTGCCTTGACTCATTGAATGACAAGATTCATAGTTAAATTCAACAAGATATCATGACACACTGGTGTGTCCTCCACTATTAGGAACCACCTTTGCTCTTAAGAGATGCCCACCTGTCTATTTCTAAGCAAATCGGTCTTCCCAAACATGGGAGTCCATCTCCTTCTCGCTCATTGTGTGGGTCTTCACCCACTGATACAACACATTATGACAGGATGAACACTCACGCAATTCCAAGAAGCTTGCTCCAGATGCACCCTTTCCGAATTGTCCCCCCAACCAACACCCTAAAACAGTGGCACTTCCTTGTCATATGGCTATAAAAGCACTCCCACCTCTTTACTTTCAACCTCATACTCACAAATCCCAAGTGTTCACCTGGTCCCTCTCCCATTTCTTCCCTCAGTATCCTGGGTATTTTAACCCACCCTTCCCAATCCACCCACCTGTCAACCCTGCAACACCCAACCCAATATATCACTACCCTCCTGTCCTATCCCTTCAATATGCAACTACACTCTATCACTTTACCTTAGGTTACATCCAAATGGGTGATGGCTCACAACGTTCTCTTCTCTTTCTCTTTCTTGTAAACCTATCTTTCAGACAATAGTTCTCAGAGACTGCTCAATTTACTTAATTCATATCAGTGAGGTCATGTACTGTTCCTCCTTCAATGCTTGGCTTGCTTCACTCAAAATATGGTCTTCAACATTCATTCATGTTATCCCGTGTTTTAGCACTTTATTCCTTCTTACAGCTGATTAATACTCCATTGTATTAATGTGCCACATTTTGTTTATCCATTCATCTGTTGATGGGCACGTGGGTTGATTCCAACTTTTGGCAGTAGTGAACAATGCCGCTATGAACATTGGTGTGCATATATCTGTTCATGTCTTTGCTTTCAGTTCTTCTGGGTATATACCCAGCAGTAGAATCACTGGATCATATGGAAGACCTATAGTTAGTTTTTTGAGGAACCACTGAACTGTCCTCCACAGTGGCTTAACCAATCCACTATCCCACCAGCAGTGGATGAGGGTTCCCATTCAGCCACATCCTCTCTAAAACTTATAGTCTGCTGTTATTTTAATAGCTGCCATTTTAATGGGTGTAAGATGGCATCTCAATGTAGTTTTGATTTGCATTTCTCTAATACTTAGAGATGTGAAGCATTTTTTACGTGCTTTTTAGCCATTTGTATTTTTTTCTTGGAGAAATGTCTTTTCAGGTCACTTGACCATTTTTTAAATGGGTTGTTAGACTTTTTATTTTCAAGTTTTAGTAGTTTTTTATATATGCAGGATATTAGGCTCCTATCAGATATATGGTTTCCAAATATTTTCTTCGACTTGTTAAGCTGCTTTTTATTTTCTTGGTAATGTCCTTTGAGGTGCGAAAGTTTTTAATTTTGAGGAGATCCCATTTATCTGTTTTTTCTTTTGCTGCTCATCCTTACAGTGTGAAGTTCATGAAAGCACTTCCTATTACAAGGTCCTGTAGATGCTTCCCTATATTATCTTCCCAAGTCTTTATGGTTTTGACTCTTATAGTTAGATCTTTTATCCATCTTGAGTTGATTTCATATAAGATGGTGTTCCTCTTTCATTCCTTTGGATATGGATATCCAGTTCTCCATGCACCATTTGTTGAAGAGACCATTCCTTTCCAAATGAGTGGGCTTGGTGTCCTTGCCAAATATCAGATGACTGTATATGTGAGGATTTATATCAGAACTCTCAATTCAGTTCCATTGGTCAATGTGTCTATCCTTGTGCCAATACCATATAATTTTGATCACGGTAGCTTTGTAGTATATTTTAAAGTCAAGTAGTGTGATATCTCCAACTTCATTTTTCTTTTTCAAAATGCCTTGGTGATTCTGGGCTTCTTACCCTTCCAAATAAATTTTGTAGTTAGTTTTTCCAATTCCTTAAAAAATACAGTGTTGATTTTTATTGCAATTGCATTAAATCTGTAGATTTGTTTGGGTAGGAGAGACATCTTGGTGATGTTTAGTCCTCCTATCCATGAACAGGGAATATTCTTCCATTTATTTAAGTCTTCTTTGATTTCCTTTAACAGTGTTGTGTAGTTTTCTGTATATAAGTCCTTTACATTTTTTGTTAAATGTATTCCCAGGTATTTGATACTTTTGGTTACTACTGTAAATGATATTTTTTTCTTGGTTTCCTCCTCAGATTGATCACTATTGGTGTACAGAAATGCTACTGAATTTTGAGCATTGATCTTATATCCTGCAACATTACTGGACTCCTTTATAAGTTTTAGAAGCTTTGTTGTAGATTTCTCAGGCCTTTCTATGTATAGGATCATGTCATCTGCAAAGAATGAAAATTTTTGTCTTCTTTTCCAATTTGGATGCCTTTTATATCTTTTTCTTGCCTCAGTGCTCGAGCAAGTAATTCTAAGACAATGTTAAATATAAATGATGATAGTGGGCATCCTTGTCTTAGTCCCGATCACAGAGGGAAGGCTTTTAGTATTTCACCATTGAGGATGATGTTAGCCTTGGGTTTTTCATATATATCCTTTATCAATTTCAGAAAGTTAGGGGCAGGTTCATTGAAGGTTTACCTTATAAATACACAGAAAAACCACCAAAAATTTTGAGAGTGAATCACTAGGTTTTTATGCTGCCAGTTCCCTGTATCTCAATAAAAATCATTGGCCAATACTAAATAAAATCAAACCCAACTTTTCTTTCCAGAAATTAGAAAAGAAGCAAGAGGTGGGGAATCCTTCTCTTTGGCAAAAGAAGGTTATACTCAGGGGCATTTTCCCATCAGCTCCTTTGCAGCAAAGCTGGTGAGTTCAATTTTATTTGTACCATTAATAACCTTGATAAGTCAGGGGGGCTCTCAGCTACAGGCTAGTCTCCTGGGGGCTGGATGCCTATAATTTTGGAAGGCTCTGAATGTTTCCTCAATTATTTAGAAGTAGGTTGGCTTATGTAACTCTAGCGCACTTGCATAAACCTTCAAGAGCCTGCTCCTATTTATGTAATATAAGAGCTAATGATACCAGTTTTGACATCATAAGCCTCATGATTCATGCTGTTGTGTATACAAACAAGTAACCATCACCAAAAATCTCTGTGGCTTGCAAATTTACTTTCCTTAACTTGCTTATTCATTGGTGGATATTCAAGTGACATAAATAGCCTGATTTCATCAGTGAACTCAGAATAGTTTGCCTCCCCATATTGTCAGGAATTTGGGCTTTTCCTACATAAATAAAATATCTGTTCTCTTATCTAAATACTTTAGTACATTCCCTACATATTTCAGGAGATATATGTTCCTAAAATTTTCATAATGTTAAATTTATTCATCAATGCATAGATCACTCTATTCAAGAACTTGTAAATCATTCAAAGAAAAGATTAATTTAAATTGTTAAGTGCAATCAGAATCAGGAAGTAAATGTTATTCTCAAGTAGGTAAAAACTGATTTCAATCTCTCTGACATTACACACAAGCAGACATATGAAATGTTAAATTTCTGTACTTTGTTTCTGTGCACATTCAGGACATTGGTCAAAATACTTCTTTTCAAATAAGCTAAATATTTTGCCTTATAACTTCCAAAGACCAGATGCAATCAATGTGCTTGTGGATGTTTCTAACTATATACAGCATGGTTTTTAGAATGCTGAAATAATAATTGGAGGAGGAAATTTCTGAAATAGCAAATGCCAAGTAAAAGTTTATGCTGTTATTGAATGATTAGACTGTTCACTTTAGCAATCATTTAGTAAACAATGCAAATTAAGAACCAAAATTAGTGAGTCCACTTAAATGTTGCTTTACATTTGAGCTATCATGTCAAAATTATAATGAATGTGGGTGTAGTTCAGTGCATTGAACTCCTGTTTTCCATGTATGAGAACCCAGGTTCAATCCCCCATACCCTATTTAAAAAAAAATATGTTGACACTTCCTTTCCCATGTGTGGTAGATTTAGACCTGGAACTCATGATCTAACTTAACTTATTCCAGCCTTTAGCCTTTTGAGATATACTGTACATTGTGGAGATGCAAAAACCCTCCCCCCTTGTCTTTTCTGACTTTATGATTCATGGTATATTTCAGCATGATGAAATGGTTTTCTTTTATAATACTGAACTTCCGTGTCCTTCCTTATTGAGCAATTGGCAGCAGGAAAAACACAACTCTTCATTCTGCCACTCTTCACTTTTCTGTCTCTAGTGGTCTCTTTCTGAACTCACATTCAATGCAGTCTTCTACTTCTGCTTCAGCCTAGAGGGCTCCATGCCTTTATCCTCTGGCTACAGACATATATCACCCACAATGCTGTACTGAGTGAATTCTCTGAAACTCCAGTTTCATCAAGTCAAGTGCCTTCTTAAATTCCTTCAGTGATCCCTCATTCTCCTCACAAAAAAATTGAAACTTTCACTCTAATATAGGTATTTTGTAAAGTGATTCATCTCCATATTTCCAACCTCTTCTCTCCCCATGCCATTCTCCAACAAAAAACACAACAAAACCATTAAAAAAAAATTGCCTCTCCCTCTCTCCTCCAACAAATTGGCTCCTGTTTCAAAGAGAATGTGGATTCAAATACAATGACATTGAAATGAAAAACTATGCAATTACACTATTTTTCCTACAAAATCATATGCCAATATTTTTAGATTTTTAGAGCTTTATCACTATTTGCATTTACACATGAAGCTGTCTTAGTGTGTGTCATTTTCTCTCAAGATCCTAATATCTGGTTTTCCTTAAGATTCGAACACAGTGCCACATTATCTTGTATGTAACCTGCAGTCACTCTTCTCATTCTCTTCAAACCCACTACTGATCCACCTTCTTGTTCTCCTCAAACAACCACATTAATTACTTAAAAATACATTTCATCCATTAGGAGAGATGAGCATCAACTGTGAGAATACCTGCTATAAAATTTTCATCTCTCCTTCATCCAAGTGTGAGTGCCTGGTGTGCTTCATAATATTTGAGGGTGTTATGAATCACATAACTTTGATTCAATTTTGTCCTACCCTATTTAAAGTAAAGCTCCTTCTCTCACTACTGCACCATTCCTTAGAGTGAATGGTTCCCACTCTAGTTCCTCGTGCATAACCTTTATGCATGCTGTAATCACTCCCATGATAAAAATCTTCTCCCCAACCCACAAATCCCTACAGCAACTTGTTATTGTTGCATCAAATCTCATCTAAATTTTTCACAAAACACTTTTCAAAATGCTTACCAGCACTTTCTCACCTGCTGTTAATTATGCAAACACTTCTACCTGCTTTCAAACTCATCACTCAAATCTACTCTGCAGAAAAAAAAAATCCATTCACCAGACTAATTTACAAACCCATAATAATCCTTGTCATGTTATTCAAGTACTTCTTCTCCTATGAAGAAAATAGGTGAAATTCTGCCCACGCAAAGATGTAAAATATTTTCATGATATAGCTAGTCAAATATACCATTACATTTCTGTTACACTTTCTGCCATGTTTTTTGAATGTTTGTTCGTAATACTTCATAATTCTGAGAGAACTCTTCCTCATTCCATAATATTCCTGGCTCCTCAACTTGTATAAATTGAAATGCCGATCTCAATTTTTTTTTCCATTGTGGAATTTCTTCTCAGTATTTAGGAAGTGTTTTTTTCAGGAGAATACTCCTCTCATTTGATGTGGTACTAGGTAGTCTCCATTCGTATCTCTGGTGCTTTCCTTGACACTGTGTTAATGCCATTGGTCTTATAGGGTACCCTCTATACTACTTTGTCCTGCATCCTTTTTAATCATCTCCTTCTTGAAGTTACTTCAAATTAAACCCTGCATCTGATTCATCTCCATCAGGGATAGGCAAACATTTTCTGTAAAGGGGCAGGTAGCAAATATTCTGGGCTTTGAGGCCACATAGTCCCTTTTACAAGTACAACCTCTATCATGTTAGCACAAAAATAACCACAGACAATACATAAATGAAAGACTGTGTCTATGTTCCAATAAAGCTTGATATACCTACACTAACATTTTAATTTCTTACAATTTTCTCTTGCCATGAAATATTATGCTCTCTTTTATTTTTTAAACCTGTAAAGCTTGAATATCAATTTTAACTCTCAGGTCAAACAAAAAAAAAAGTACTACACAATATTTGTCCTGCTTTCTTCTTTTCTATATAATTCCTGCATTTTACACAAAGCCTAGCTGCTTATAGGAAGTTACAAATATCTTTCCATGATTGAAGGAATGAAGTGAGTCTATCAAAGTTTAAAAAATGTATTATTGGTTGAGTCATAAATATATAAAGTAATTTTCTTTAGACTCTCAGTCCTGCCCTTTCATTAATCCCAGAACTATAAATGATTTTGTATAACTCTTATCCTGAAAAATATTGGAGTGAATAAAGGCAAAACACTATGAATATCTCAACAGAAAAAGCATTTCACAAAATCCAACACTCTTCTGTGATAAACAGACTCAAGAACCTAGAAATAGAAGGGAATTACCATAATCTGATGAATCCCATCTACAAAAATTCCACAGCTGTCAGATGCAGACTAAAATAAAGTTCAAAACAAGATGAGGATGGAGGCTTTCACTATTGCTATCCAACATGGTACTGGAAAGGGAAATGAGGCAAGGAAATTAGGTAAAAGGCACTAAGTTTGAAAGCAAAGTATCTTCATTCTCCCTCACTTCTCCTCCCATCTGGGTCCTAGGTCCATTGTTAGCTCCTCACACATCTCCAGGGGCTCTTTTCACTAGACACCATATTAAATCTGCCTACTTATTTTGGCAGCAAAACCTTTGATATCTTCTTTAATGGTAGTTGCTCTACCTGGCCCTTTTTTAAACCTGCAGCCAGACAAGAGTCATGGAGTAAGATGTTGACCCATCTAGTGACATTTGTGTTTATGCTTCATGGGGCTGAGTAGGGATCCAGTGATCCCCAAACCACTGTACACTTTATGCAAGGTATGGGACAGAAGTGGGATTAATGCCATAAGGCTGAATGCAGAGGAGATTTAAATGGTTCCGCTTAATTTAGAAAGATCAAATCACATAGGACAAGCTCATAGGGATCAAGAGCAAAATGACAGCAAGATCTTGCCCATTCTCCTCAAGTAGGGACAGAAGAAAGGGAAGAATTCCCTGTTACTCAGAAAGAAAGATTCTAATGCTAGAACCCATTTTCCTTGAGGCTAAAATCAAAGCCCATGTGAACTCTACAGAGATGGCCACAAAGTGCCCTTCAGAGCATTGGCCTGCCACAAGGAGGTCAGTCTTTGAACTTTGTGTGTGTGTTTGGGAAAGAGAGAGAGAGAGAGAGAGAGAGAGAGAGAGAGAGAGAGAGAGAGAGAGAGAGAGAGAGAGAGAGAGAAAGGGAAAGCATCAGTGTTTATTGTGGTATGTACATTCCTTCTCTTTAGTTGGACATTTTCTCTCCCTTCACTTTCATTCTTTCATCCACTCACTGTACACAAATACTTGTCTTAAAATTACATGTCATTTATCTTGAGGTGTTCCATGTAGCCACACAGGAAACATTTTCACCAGTGAGAGCTGAATGAAAATTCTGGTCACCAATATTATCAATCCAACCACTCTGAAGACTGCAAGGAGATGGGATTCCTTTTCTCAAGGTACCTACTAAGAGGGTAGACTTCAATGTTCTGTTCAAAGTTAAACTACAGCTATGCTGGATTCATATATAACAACTATCCTGTTTCTAGGCTCCACACCATCAAGTCCAGTGTCCTTCAAACAATAACCCTTAAAAAGAACTGAAACCCTGTGTCCAGAGAGCACTGGACAATTGTTCCTGCTCCTTACCCACTTATGAGTGGTGTTAGGCATGGAGACATGGCCCCAACTAGTCTCCATGCCTAGCTTGTACTAGCTTGGAAGAAATTTCCCAATGAGAGTCTGGAAAGTAACCTGAATACTTTTGGATAGGTTGAGATACCTTGCTGAAAGTGAAAATATCATGTAATGCTTTGCCTCTTATCTTTGCTAATACCTTTTTCTGCTATCTATTCTCTTTGGACTTCTCTTGTTAGGAAATGGAAAAATATAAGGAATGCTTTTTGACTGAACATTTCCCCATTCCACACAGCCCTCAAACCCAAGCTTAGGGAGTACAAGAGCCAGCTAACCAGGGAAAATCCATACTTAGCAAACATGTGTATAGTTTTAACCAAGCTGTCTTGCCCTCTCTGAGGGAGGAAGAGAAAAATTAGTGCAGTGTCATTACACAGGCCATTGAGCAAGAGTCACATTTCTTTTGAGGCAAGTGGGTGAAGAGGAGCCCCAGCAGCCTCCCTGCCTAGACTCCAGAGATCTGGATCTTTCCTGTTCCCTACTGATATCAAGTATGTGAGGGTGGAGAAGGGAACTAGCTGCACCTCTACAGAATTCCACTGAGGCTACACATTGACTTTAGAAGCAGTGCATTTCTCCCTGCCTCGATCTGGGCAGGAAAGGGTTCTTGGTTCAGCTAGCAACTATTCCTCATCAGAGGAACCAGTTTCATTATCGACTGTGAATACAGGGTCTCATCAGCACCAAACTCCTCCTCAAAATTTTGGGAACTATAAAAGATACTTCAATTACACCTATACAAATTAGGGGATGAGAAGGAGCATGATAAACTCTAATTTTACTAAGTCTTCATATGAACAGTTCCCAAATGTCTTAATGCATTTTTGTTATATATCTTCTAAATATAGATGACAAAAAGATCTCTGAGCAGGTGTGGTGCTGAAACACAGAAAAGGTTGGGGAAGCAACACCACTGTCACCCTCCTCCCATCCTCTTGTTGTCTTGAGAAGTCAAAGCAGACACTCAGTAAGAGCTAAAGATGTCCCCATCTATCCCCTAAACCCAAAGTCCTGGGATCCTACACTTATACCCCCAAGAAGGTCACTGGCAGAAGACAGCCCTTGACGATTTGAATAAGTAAGTATATTATGAATGGGAAAGACCTCTGCTTATCATTAAAAGAGACTATCTTCTTTAGAGAATTTCTAATGTCAGGGCTATTATATAAGGGGTAAGTGTGTGCTGATTATTTTGAATTTCCAAATTTTCAATCAACTTTGAAGCTCATTCACATTGCAGAATCCCGTCCCTGGCCTCCATAGGAGCCCCTCATTTCCCAGCTCCCAGAGTTTGCTTGCATTCTTCCTCACACAGCTCCCTAACCCCCTGTATCTTATAACCAGCAATGGCATGTTAAGCCCCAAACTTAATATCTGATTTCCCCTTTTGCTACCAGTTACAGTACATTCTCTTCTTTTAAATCGTTTACTGATTCATTTCCCTTTACCATAATCTCCCTTCTGTTTGATGAAATGTCATTTGATTAGTAAACTTTATCACATCTGCAAATTTGCCTTTTTCCAACTGACAGCATAAATATGATTGTGAAATCTTATACTATTCACCATCCTGGGTATAATGGAAGATCATTTTACCTAATATCACCAAAAATTGTACAAGGATCCACAACCATTTCCTCTATTAACAGTTTTTACATAATGATAATATTCAATGAAAGCAACAAACTAATACATGATTGTTTTATCCACAAAATGGTTTCTTCTATGCAAAACGAGAATGCTAATTAGATAAGAGTAAATACAATATGGAACTATAAGATGAGAAAAGGACTTTAGTGAATTTGGTTTCCATAAATATATGTGTGATCCTGGACTCACCTTTTTCATTTAGTAAAGCCACATTATTCAAACTCAGTTTATGTAGAGATGGAGAGGAGAGAGAGAGAGAAAGAGGCAGAGAGACAGAGAGAATGAGAGAAACATTTAAACATTGACCAAATCAAAAATTTTAATGTTTTGGAGGGAAATTTCTTATGACATTAATTACCACGGGAGCAAGTAACAGTGAAATTCAGTATAATTTATGCATAATTTTAAAACACTTGCCCATCATTAAACAGATATCTATGGCAAGGATCATAAAATTGAAGGGTGTACCAGGTTTAAAAAGGAATTTAGAGACTTTTTGGTAAAATTGATTATAATTTTTGATTGAGTTTTTCAGTTCCTCTAATTAGTGTCTGCTTACAGTTAGCATACTGTTATTCTAGGAAACCCTAGCAACTACAAAACTAACTGTGAGGATGAAATAAAGACTGTCACTCTACTAAGTCATCAATAACAGATATCCCTTAAGGACATTGTCCACCTGTCTTCTCATTTTTCATCAGATCAAAATAAAATCATAAAACTTGAATAATCTATTTCCAAAAAATCAAACACAAAGGATTTCTTAGTTGCTATATAAAAGTATTAGTAATCTGTCAGTTCTTTGAGGCATTGCTGCTAAGTATGGCTCACATAGGACAAAATGTAAGTGTTGCCCGAGGGTTGACACATTACCCACTTACAAAGTCACATTTACGATTGATAATTGAGGGAAATTCTCTGATTACATTAACAAAATGTAAGTCATGGAGTTGTGGATACTGTAGTGTTTTGCTTTTTCCATTGTCTGTTGCTTGGTGTATGATATGAGCTGTTTGATAAATAACAAATTATCACAAAAAGAAGTGGCTTCAAAAAAGAAAAAAAAATTTATTGTTTCCTCAGAGAGCAGGAAGATACTTTCATACTTCCCTCTCTGTACAACACAATCTTTCCCAATTTAAAAACCACCCAGATGGTTCTGACTCTTTCATCTCCACGGGTAAAACAATGCTCCTGGTAGGAGGAGCTCACTGGGGGTAGAGGAAGGAAAATAAATTAGACAACAGAGGTGTCCTCAAAGGTGCACTTTTTTTCATTGTTGTCTTCTTTGGAGCTTCCTTAAGCCCCAGTCTCTGCCTGGACTCTGCTGTGTCTCAATACTTAAGTTCCACATTGCCAAAGCTCGAGTCAGGGTGCCCCTAAATTTGGGATCATTTTCTTCCAGATAGGAGTACAACCCAGGAGCTGGTCCTCTTTTGCCTGCTTTTGGGGTCCTTCCTGCCCCTTTTTCTTGCTCTTCTTCAACAGTCAATGAGGGCTCTCCTCACTATATTTGGTCTTTTGGCTTTGGGTGTTTTCTTCTGGGCCTGGTGGCATCATGGAACAAAGGGTGTCAGGAAAATCTCTGTTCTGGTGGGGGGGCTTCTCTTCTCTTGGCTGTGGGGTCGCTCAACCTTTTTCTGGTGGGCATGTTCTAAGGTGGAGTTTACATTGCCCTCCTGCTTGAGAAGTGTATGGAATATAGTCTTATTACAGTGCTTCTTTGAAAGAAGGATTTAGGGAGGTCCTGCTGCCAGAGGCTGCTCCCCCTGGTCTCCCTGTAGACCCCCACCATCTGAGAAGCAACAAGGACCTACTTGTCCCACTCTGGGCATAGCAGTGAGAGGCTCCAGAAGACAACCTACCTGATTCCATGCTCAACTCAATTGGGCAGTTCTGGAGCTCTGGCTGTAGATCCACTTTCATTCCAACCCCAATGGAGGGGTTGAATGCTACTGGCTGGAAGTGGGAACAGCAGTAGCTGGTACTTTTGCAAAGGTGAGTGGTACAGGGCAACTGCCCAGTCCAAACCTGGATTGTCTAGGATTGGCCATGATGTTATTGGTGTTATTGGCCTGGTGTAGTCAGGGACATAGCAAGTGGAAGAGGTGGAGGGATTCCTCTTGCCCATGTCTTCAGCAGGTGCACTGACAGTAGAGAGGTGGGCAGAGGGGAGAGGCAATGCAAAGAAAGTGAAAAGGAAAACAGTTGCAGAGGAGGCAAGTGGTTAGAGGATAAAGAGTAGGAAAGGGATGAGGGTGAGAAAAAGGAGAAACAGAGGGAGGGAAGGTGGAAAGCATCAGAAGCCACTTGGGGCACAGATGAAACAACTGGTGGCAGGGGTGAGAGGTAGACAAGCAAAACCAGAAAAGAGTTGTGGGGTGAGGGGAATCCAGAAGGCAGAGGTAAGGAGGCTTTCAGGGTGAAAGTAAAAAACAGGAATGGGAATATGGGAGCAAATGTCAGGGAAGATTTGGAAGTGAGGAATAAGGAAAGGATGTTAGGGATGGCCTTGTTGAGGGAATGGACAGGATGGGGTAAGGGAGGAAGGAGGAAAAGGGAGGAAAAGAGGAGGGAAAGGAAAGGACCAGGATGATGTCTCCAAAGGGATGCTGGCCTTCCCCAGCGACCACCTGGAGGGTGATTCTCAAACCTAGCAGTGCTGCCCAGGCCTCCTAGAGAGGGGCAGAGGGTTTTGCCTCTGGAGGGAAGAGTGAGCTGGCAGAGGCAAGGACAGAGAGCCCAGCCAGAAATTTGACAGGCTGGTTACTCCCCGGATATGGAGGCAGCTAGGCAGCCAGACGCCAGGACGCCGGAGGGGGCACAGAGGGAACAGCATCCTCAGCAAGGTTCCCCTTAGGCAGATGGGCATCCTGGGGAAGTAAAAAGGCCCAAGGTTGACAGGGGATGTCAGAGTGTCTGGCCTGTCCAGGTTGCTTGTGCAGGGTGCTGCAGGAAACAAAGTAGAGGCTTTAGTCAGAGGTGAAAGGGGTGCAGGAAGCCCTAGTAGGCCTGCCTGGGGGAAGGGTTGCTGCTGCCTCATGTCCTGATTCCTCACATTCCTGATTTCCTAGCAGACATTTTATCAACTCCCCATGGCTTTCTTATGCATTTCTTCTCTCTGTGGTCCCCTCACTTATCCCTCCTGCTCTGGGAACCTGGATAGCACAAGCCAAACTCAGGAGCATGAGCAGTAAAGGAGGAATGAAGATGAATCACCTTTTCTGAGCAGGAATCACAACTGGTGTCCCCACGATGCCTCCCTGGCAAGCTCTCCAAGCTGGGAAGTCAGGAGACTGGCTTACATGAGGTGAGGGCAGGAGTAAAACACCCTCAAAGGGGCTGCATGTCACAGTCCGTTGGGCAAAGCTTTTAGAGAAATAGATTCTAAGAGCTCCAACAATGAGGCTACAACATCAAATGGTCAAGGGTAACAGTGGAGGGGCTCACACATGTTTAACATGCCATCTTTTATCAAGGAATTTCACACTAATTGTATCATGTGATCCCTAAAAATATCATGTAAATTAAACTGAAAAAAACTCATTTCACAGGAAGAATCTCAGGTTTAGAGCAATTAAACTTTGTCCCTAGCAGGCTGCACAATTTCTGCCTTCTCAACCCACCAAATTTGTTCACTGTTTCTCACACATGCCACATGTCCAGCACCTTCCCTCTTTCTTTACAAGGATGCACGGGATGTGAGAGTATCCCAGGGTTTGATTGTCTTCCTTGAGATGACGCCCTATGGGACCTTTACTGTCTGCCAGGGTCTTTAACAAATGACAGGCTCAAACTACGAAGGAGACTTGGGCTGTCAGGGATTGGGACGTGGGTTCACCCTTGGAGCTCATGAGTTTGAAGTAGAACATTACCTGCTAATTCACCCTTTTTCTTGATTTCTTGCTTCTGCACTGATGCTGTAAAGCAAAAAAGAAGATACAATTTCAAAGGATACACTCTTTCTTTTCATGGAAACCTTCAGAACCTTATCCATGAATAACATATCATTTGTATTTGTTAAACATTTTAAGTGAGTTAATTCCATTGATTTTTCATCTTTGGAATAACAAATTTTTTCTGGATGAGATATCAATTGACTTTTAGTCAGGAGACGTTTTTCTGTCAGGAGTCCTCTTATGAACCCGGCACAAAACCTCCAACCTACAGAAGCATGTGTGGCCTTACAAAAGGATGCTAGTCCCTGATGTCACAGCTTGGACAAAAATATCTCACTGAGCCTTCCAGAGGCTCAGAACTGCTCTCACCATGAGCCCTACCAAATGGACCAGGATTGGCGCAGAGATACCTGATGTGGATATGCATAGTGAGCAAGTGTTGAGGGACTGTCTTCAGTTGAATGCCCTGAACTTCCTAAACATTACAATCCATAGTCACAAAAAAAGGGGTTAAAGAATTTATCCTCGAGCCCTCTCCCACACCCACATAGATGGTCTGTGAGGTTTGATCTAAATTATTGCCCTACTCCAATATTGCATTCCCCTCCCTGCTCCCTACATGATGGTCTCTTCTCTCTGAGACTTTAGCCTCTGTGTCTACATAATGGGCTTAGAAATGTGGGAAGTGGGAAGGGAGAAAACAGTGACTTTCTACTGTAGCCTGATCTCAGGGTCCCTTACCTCACTCGAGTCCAGATGTTGTTCGACTCTCTGGAATATCAACCACCTCTGCCTGTAGTGGAACAAGATGATTAAGAGCCCCACTACAGACAGGAATAAGAAAAGAGAATCCAAGATCCAGGTAGCTGAGTATAGGCCCAGCCACTGGGTACTGATAAATCACAATGAAGAAAACACTCTCCATCATCCACAGCCAAGGCAACTGGCACTGAGAAAGCACATTCCAGCCTTGAGTTCTGAGGTGACATCACAGGGCTTGTAACAGCCACAGAGATTCAGTTGGTGGAGGAGGGGATGCCTAGTGGAAGGTGCACCCAAGGCCCATCCCCCCACCACCTTGCTTCTCCTTTGCCCCTACTTACACCCTTCCTTTCAGCCTCTTATTCTCTCCATATTTTTCTGTGACTCCCTATTTTACAAACATTTCCTTTGCTTACTTCATAGATTCAATTTTAGTGTAATTTTCATTTTCACTCTGTGTAGAAATATCTAGTAACTAGTGTACTAATTCAACCATTCAATGGCTTTTGAAAATGTGAATTTCTCCCAGAAATTTTGCTTAAAATTCTTAATTACATCTAGAGACTCCTATTCTCTGAAATCCAGTTCCCTTTTGTGTGTGTGAGTGTGTGTGTGTGTGTGAAACATCTCAACTTATATCAGAGTTTTTCTCCATTGGTACTATTAAAACTTTGGGTTAGATATTTACTTTTGGTGATTTTTTGTCAGATATTCTGTTAGGGTGCGAATTTACCAGAACTGACAGATCCTTTCTCTGCCTGCTTTCTACTGTGTTGTTACCTTCCCCACCATCTCCTTTAACCAGAGAATTTAATATTCAAGCCATATCTTTCTATGTATTCTCCCTTGACTTCAGGAGGTTCTCTGTTTTTTTTTTAAAGTCTCTTAACAAACCCTGTCATTTAATGGTAATTAATTAATATATTAATATGTTTCTATATATTTCAGAATAGCATTAGATTAAAGTATGAGAACAACAAACACACTTATACAAATATTGTGTACTCAGAAAAATAATTACCAACTTATAATATTGTAAATATAGAACAAAGATTTCACCAAAATTGTGAGAGAATATTTTCAAAAATGATTATTGCGTGATAATGAGTTTTTTTGTGAAAGACAAGTCCTTTCTGACCACACTAAAGGATCAAACTAAATTACTAAAATTAATAAATTATGCAATCATGATACCAGTAATATTTTAAAATATGGAGGTCTATATTGAAAGCAAGAGATGATAGTTTCAAGAAGTTGGACTTCAGAATTTACTGGGACAAGAGGCTGTGAGAAACAGTGCTTTATTTTAGCTTTTTATTTTAATTAGTTTTATAGAAGGACTTCATATCTAGATATTTTTCTCTGAATAAAATTAAAGTTATTAAAAAAAAAAAACAACTAGTGACTGCCCACAAGTGTTTGACGTGGATTTTATTTTAAAATTTCTGTCAGCCCAATACAAAACCATAAGTTCTTACAAATAAAAATACAATTTAGGATGAGAAGACATTCAGAAAAGACCTCCTTCTGGAAAAAATCACAAAGTTGGATTATTTAGAGGGAGGACATTTTGAAAAATATTTCTGAGCTCTCAAGAACTTATAGCAAGTCCTCAATGGACAACAGCAGTCACCACAATAAAAAAACTCAACAAAAAATGAAAATCAAAGTAGCATTAAATTTATGACTGTTAGTAGACTGGAAAGACCACACTGGAACCAGGTAGCCCTGCAATTGTGCCCAATCCATAATCCTCATGCTTCACTGGATTTGAGCCCCAATGAGGAACTGCCCTTCAACTTGGCTAATTAGAGGAGCTGAATATGAGCAGCCCCATATGTAAACAAAAAGTCATGTATCTGCTCCATGCAAAAATCTTTATCTTTAATTGAAAAGGGGAACTTTGAAAAATTTCTTTGATGTCCAAGATTATAAAAGAACTAAACTTGTTTTTGTTGGAATTTGAAAGGAATTTGATACTATCAAAATCTTCCCTAATATTTCATATCTGTAGCCCTTCTCTCATATAATTCAGGCATTTGAATTATACCAAACTCTCAGAACAAGGATCACAATGAAAGAAACAGCATTAAAATCCACCCAAATTGTTGTGTCCATAGCATCTGGCAAAAACCAAGTCAAATCACCTTCATATATCTTCTGAAGTTTCCTGAAGTTAAAACTCAAATATATAGCTCATATTTATGCTTAGAAAGTAGATGAGGAAGCAATTTCTCCTGAGGAAGTGTGAAAATAAACTTCAGCAAGTAGCAGAGGTTGTTTAAGGAGTGGAGATACTAAAAATGTATGAAGCAATATACAAAAGAAGAATACATAAAGAGTTTAAAAACAATCTTCAGTTTTAAAAAGCATAATGAATTCAAAAATTGATTTCTATTTACATTATTGTGGATCCAAAACATAAGAATGTGAAGAGAAGACTAAAGCATCCACAACATTTGAAATAAAAGAGACTGATTTCTTCAAAAAGCTTAAAATTATTAGATTTTCAATTAAAATGGTTTAACAAACATAACTGTCAAGGATGAAGGATGAATTCTGAGAAATTGGCAGCAATGGTGGCAGAGTTTAAGAATTGCCTCATAAAATTGAGGGATGTTAACAACAACAACAGCAATAAATAACAACAAAAAACATATGACATTACCACCAAAACAGATGGCAAGGCATTATGAAGAATTTCCAAAATGCAAGAAATAGGACAAAAGTACCAATAACCATCAACAGTTCATGTTATCCATGTCTGTGGAAGGAGAAGCAGAAGGAAACCACTGAGTCTTAGAGGACCCTGAGAACACAGGAAGCACAAAGGAGTCAATAGGTATTCACCAAAAATCAAACTGACTGCTGTTGGTGGTAGGCACCAACCTAGTTACAGTGAAATGTGAGGAGAAAGGTAAAAACTGGGTGGAAAGAAAGTCAGCATTAGTAGAGATAGAGAGAAATTACCCAACATGAGAATCATGAATTGATTCTATGCAGCAAATGAAACAAACAAAGCAAAGAAGTATTAAAAAGATGTGATTCATTTGTGAATAAGACAAAAAGCCAAACTTATGGGGCACTTGGTTCCATATGTATAAGGAAAATTGTCATGGAATAATTGCCAGTTAGCCAGAAGTAGCTTCGTTATTGATCTTGAATAATAAGAGAAAAAATGTTCAGACAACAGTAGAAAGAGCAACTTTCTTATCAGGGGAAAATCATAAAGCCATCCTTCAACTCTTAAATCCAGAAGTCTATAGAAACTGGTTTGAAAATTGTTGAGGAAAGTACATTCTAATAATATTCTCAATCAAGTTATTATTCAAGTGCAAAGGTA
>JAQZBX010003668.1:46204-64360 GCA_029593785.1 Cabassous unicinctus
ACGGCTATGGCATATGAATATCTTCAAGTGCTCTTGGGGCGTTGTTTCAGTGGGTGGAGACCCACACGATAACCAAAGAATTCCATCCTGGGAATTCCTGCTATGTTCTTTAATAGAGCAACAGGAATCTCCTGAGGACATGGACAGTGCCTAGCAAAGCAGGACAGACCATTACACAAGGCCCTTGATATTGATGGTTGCTCTTATGAACCTTTTCTTGAGAAATTGAAATTTAACCCAATATTATATATTGCCTAAGTGTTACCTCCTTAAAGCATCCTTGTTCCTCAAATTTGGCCTCTCTCTAAGCCAAACTCTGCATATAAACACACTACCTTCCCCCCAGAGTGGGACATGACTGCCATCAGGCTAAGAGATTTCAAAGTGAGTCAGCAGGTCATTCTAGAGTTTACGCTATGTACATCACAGAAGGATCTTGTGAGTTTACCATAGTAAACAGTGCCTCAAACAGTGGGGCTCCTGAGGTCTCTAGAGACATCTAGGAACTATAGACAGGTCAGACAATCTCAGAAATTTGGTACCCTGTCAGTGGGCTTTACTGTGAAATATATGTTCCCCAATGAAACAGATTAAGGCTCATTTAAAATTTTCCTACACATGACTCTTTCGCCCCTTTTATTTGAACCTGTACTTAGCACTATACCCATTAAATATATTTGCTAGCAACCTAAATCTTCTGGCTCTTTATATGCTTATTGAGCCCTGAATCTCAGCAGAGTTGCAACCAAAACCTACTTTCCAGTTCATCCGATTTGCCCATGACAACTAACAACGTGATGATGAAGAGCAGCACCCATCCCCCCAAAAACAGAAAATATCTACAACTGCAAGCATGAGAGTTCCATCCATCTGTCCCATGGGATCTAAGACCCCTCTGAATCAGAAACAGAGTGGGCAACTCCATCCTAAAATCCTCAAGATTGAGGAATGAACAAACATAAGATAGAAATGCAACTAAGGACTAAAGGAGAATTATTATTCTAATAATGGAACAGTTTGTAATATTGATATAACATCAGTAGCCACCAGAGGTTCTAGGGGAAGTGGAAGGAAGAATAGCTGTAACATGGGGTATTTTTTGGACATTGGAATTGTTCTGAATGACATTGCAATGATGGATACAGGCCATTATACATTTTGCCAAAACCAATAAAAAAGCACAGTGCAAAATGTAAATGGTAATATAAACTTTTGACCATGGTTTGTAGCAATGCTTTAATAAGTGTTCCTCAATTGCAACAAATGTACCGCACTAATCAAAGATGCTGTTAATGTGGAAAACTGTGGGAGGGGAAAAGGTAGGGTGTATTGCTAAACCTCTATATTTTCAAAGTAACATTTCTGTAATCTAAAGCTTCTTTAAAAATAAAATTTAAAAAAAATAATAAAATAAAAACAATTGTAGGGGTTAAAAAAGCTGTTTGTTTGATGGCAAAAAGAAAGAAAGAAACCTCTGCCAATGCTAGGATAGGAAAAAAGAGAAGACACATTACTATAATATTAGAAATGAAAGAGGATTATCATTACTTATCCACAGGTATTTAAAGTATAGTAAAAGAATATTATCAAAGCTCTATGTCTTTGTGATGGTTAGGCTCCTGTGTCAACTTGGTCACATAATGATGTTTATTTGTTTTGTCAAACAAACACTGGCCAAATTGTATTGGGAGGACATTTTGTAGACTTAAATCATCAGTGAGTTAATTGTGTCTATGACTGATTACATCTGTAATCAACTGAGGAGATTGCCTTCAGCAATGAGAGACATCTCATCCAATCAGTTGAAAACCTTAAAAAAAAGTGGTTTCAGCAGTCAGAAGAGAGAATTCTCGTATCTCCCAGACAGCCAGCTACTCTTGGGGAACTCATCAAGGACCTTCATTGGAGTTCCTGGCTTGCAGCCCATCTTGTGAAATTTGGAACCTGTGTATCCCTATGCTCAAGTGAGACAATTTCATAAAATCTCGTAATGTTTACAGATATCTCCTGTTGGTTCTGTTTCCCTAGAGAAGTCCTGAAGTTGAAAACTTATATGAAATAGACTGTATTCTTGAGAGACAGAAATTACTAAAACTCTCTCAAGAAAAAATGGATAATTTGAATAATCCTTTGTTTATTAAATAAATTGCATCAACATTTAATAACCTCCCCCAAAAGAGAACACCAGGCCCAAATGGTTTCAATAATTTATTCTATCATATATATAGGGAAGAAATTAGACCAATTCTCTTCCAACTGATACAATAAAACTTAAAGAGGAAAGAAGAAATACCTTATTACAAAGAACTATTAAATATACTCTGAAAAATAAATTTAAATTTCAAAAATGAGAATTGTTGAGTAAATTCAAGAGCTTTTTGTGGGAGAGTTGTTGGCAGATGGGGGAAAATACCAAAACAATTATCTCAAAACATATTTTATAAAATCATGATAATATTGATATCAAAGTTTGTAAAGGTAGATGAAAATTAAATGTTATAAAAATTAATACAATAATTTCAACATATATACATAAGGAGAATAATAATATAATGCTATTTCAGGACTATAAATTATATAGTTCAAAATATAAATATATTTTTAATTTTAAAATGATATTATGATAAGTTATATGAATAGGTCCACTGAGTAGATAAACAAACATGTCAATAGATATCAAAAAGTACTTGAGGGACCAGATTTGATTCAGGCATTTGAGTGCCTGATTCCTACATGGGAGGATGAGGTTCAATTCCTGGTGCCTCCTTAAAAACAAAAACCAAAAGACCAAACAACAAGCAAACAAGGAAGCAAACAAAAAACTTAGTGGGGCTGGTGTGGCTCAGGAGTTAAGCACTGGCTTCCCACATATGAGGTCCTGGGTTCACTCCCTCAGCCCAGTACTTTAAAAAAAAGGACTTGATAACTTCTAGGTTCCACTCTTGATTTAAAAAGTCCTTTGAATAAGATTATATGGATATACTCTTAATATGCTAATAAATAAAACATATGCTTATATGAAACCTAATAATTCCAGTGCCATAATTTTTGATAATGTCTTCTAACTTTCTCACTAAATTTCAAGCAAGAAGTTGAAGAATGAAGAATCCTACTATTTCCACTAGCATTTAGGATTGATTTTTCTGAATGAATTCTTGATTGCAAATGTGTAGTATTTAATGATACTAGTAGTGCTCAGAAAGCATGGCAATCTCAAGGAAAACTAAATGGAAAGAGAGAAACCAATGAAATTTTTGTCTTTTTTGTAGAAGTTTCAACCCTCCAGCAAAGTGCTGATTTGATTTCAACTCAAAATCTTGAATTTTCTTACATAGTGGAGTTAGTTGAATTTATTTATGGAGTCACGCTATACTAAAAAGGCACACTTTCTTTTGAGAATTACAATAATACATTCTGCCAAAGCTCAGTTGTTCCACCTGTGAATAAATGAAACATTGCCAAAGCAGAGTCCTGAGAAGTCAGAGAACTGGAGAATTTCCTTGCTGCCTGTTCCTGTAACTTCTTCTAGATCTCCCTTGGGAATGGGTGATACTGCCTGACAAATTACTGGAATTGGAAGAAATCCTCCAAATTAGAACCGAGTCATGATGACACACCTAAACTGCCACTGAGAACAATCTTATTAACAAGTGGCCAGTGGGAAAAGATAGCTAGCTCTCCTTATCTCTCTCCCCATCCATGAGAAAATTTCACAGGAAAATGAATCAGAAAACATCATTTGAGTCCACATGACAACAGAATACTAAATAAAATATTTTTTTGCTTATTTGTACACCTGTGGCTCACTGATGAAGGACTGAAAGTTAAAGAAATGATAGCTATGAAAATGAAAAATATTTTGTTCATTGTTAATATATGTTATAAATGCAGAGTATAAAATGAACATATGAGATATTAATATTCAGGGACAAATTATGATTTCACATGGTACCCTGTTACATAAAGATTGACAAGGACCCAGTCAACATGTATGATTATCAAACATATGAAGGGTTCTTTTAAAATATATAATATGTCATTATACATATAATGATAAAGATGCTAGTCAACTCTACTGGCAAAATCTATCATTTTGCCTATGCAGTCTATCATTTGATGGTCTCTACTGACAAAATTTATAGAAAATCCCAGGAATAGATATACATTTCTGAAATATTCAGAAAGAATGGCAAAATGAAAATGGTGACCCTATAGTCAAAATGCTGTTTTGGTAAGCAGCTCATTTATTTGAAACTTGATGAACTCCTCAAGGTTTATTATTTTTAATAAGGTTGAAAAGTATTCCAAAGGACTTTATATTGATGAGTCTAAATTTAAAAGGAGGAAATTTGTGCATTTATAACCCATATACCAAGAGGCATTGTAACATTGTGATTAAGAACACGGATTTTAATCAAATGTGGATCCAGACTGGGTGATTTCAATGTGGGATTGAGTGTTATGAACTTGGAATCATTTTTACCTGCTATTAAATTAACTGCTACATCCCAGAGGAGAGAGGAAGATCCACATACCTCAAAATTTTTCTCAGTTAAAATTTATTAATAACAGATATTTTGGAAGGAAGAAGATAAGGGGAGTTTTTCTATGCTGGTGTTTAGAGCCAGGCATGTGTACAAATGCAAGGTTTAATAGCAGCTTCCCAGGAAGATTTTGAGAACCACCTGCTTTACCTTTACCACAATGATTATTGGTGTACATTTCCTGGAAACTCTTAGAATTGCTGTAGCTTCCCATCAAAACCTTAAGAGCCAGTCTCAGAGCTTTGTGTGGCTTCTTTCACCTTCTGCTTCCCCAAATCCTCCTAACATTTTAAGGCTTTTAATCCCTGGATACATAGATTGGCTATTTCTAATATGAATCCTGATCAGCACAGCTCATAAGAATGAGGTGGCCTATACTTTTCTGACTATTATTAAGGAAGAAAATATTACCTTAGGACTTTAAATTCCAAGCTCAAAGCAAGTGTAGGAAGCCAGAATTGCTGTGCCTGACCTAAACAATCTTTTATTTTTTTATAGCCATAAATTCAGGCTATGAAAGTCATATTTCTTGTCCTGTCAGTGGCTGAACAGCATTGCAAATTTTATTCATAGTCTTTCTAACTTGTTTTTCAATTAATGACAATGAGCAGGAAAGAGTAGGATTCTGATAAAATGTAATGGTTATATTTGGGAAGATTCCAGCAATTCTTAGTACCTAGAACCCAGAAAAAACCAGAACATTCATTTCTTGCTGAGCATTCACTGTATGCATTCTTCTGTCTGTCTGAGGAATTTAGACTCATATTGCCTAAGTACCTTGGAGTACATTCACCTGGGGTAGTTGAGCCACCATCAATCATTGCTTTTATGTTTATAAATATACTTAAGCAGTACAAGACACAAAGAAATGAATAGAAAATTTGACTCAGGAATAGGTACCAAATAAACCCTTTAAATGCCAGACTGTATCAACTATATTGGTAGAAATTTGTTTAATATTTTCATTTAAGTAGTCCATTGTTTTGCTGTGAAGCCACACCTTCCTTGACCTCTAAGGCAAAGTCTTAACCCCCCCTAGGACAGTGAAATGAAGACAACATTCTCCCTAACCTTTGGCATACAGGCCCAACACTCTCAGAGCAATGAGTTTGTGACCTGGCTTCCCTAATCCCTGGGAGACAGGTCCGCCCCTCTCAGACCTATGAGCTGTTGACCTTATCCTCCCTAATCATTGGGGAATGTGCTCCACACTCTCTGTCCCCTGGGGCAGCAAAACTCTCCCTGAACAATGGACAGGAATATCCACGCTCTTCAACTGCTGGGGTAAATTCACCCTCTCTACACACATGGCTGGGGTTCCTCTCTTGGCCAAAGACGTCTTAATTCCAGATCTCAGCTTCCATAGATTTCTTATTAAAGCTGTTTCCTCTTCAATCTCTCCCTTCCAGGTTCCTTTTATTCTTGGCTGACAGTGATTTTGTCCATACAGCTCTATAAAAGAGTTTGTTGTTTTAGCAGGCAGGAAGCAGGGGTCCAAGCCATCAGACAGTAATCAAGTCTTTCCTAGATAACTGCATTTTTCAATTCTAACTTAAAAGTTCCAAGTTTAGTCAATTTCTCAAATGGAGCACTATCATCTGGGAGCTCGATCTGCAGAGACTTGGAAATTCCAGAATCAGTTTCTATTTTCTTTGTACCCAACAGTTCAGACCTCAGCTTATCTCACTCACCTACCATTTTACTATAAGCTGTAAGGAGAATTCAAACCACATTCTCTGAGTTTGCTTTGGAAAATTCTTCAGCTAAATGCCCAGATTCACCATTTTCAAATTCTGCCTTCCATAAAACACCAGGAGTTAATCTTGCTAAATCCACTTTGACTTTAAAACATGGATCACCTTTCTTCCAGTTTCCAATAATAGTTTCATTTACTTCTAAGTCATCATAAAAAGTCTCTTCAGCATCCACATTACTAACAGTCTCTTCAAAGCAATTTAGGACTTTTCCATCAAGCGTCTCACAATTCCTTCAAAAAGTTCCCCTTACCCATTTATAAAACCATTCCAAAATTTTGGTAATCTCAAAAGCACTACTCCACTCTGGGTATGAATTTCTGTATTAGTCAGCCAAAGGAGTGCTGATGCAAAATACAGAAATTGGTTGGTATTTATCAAAGTTATTTATTTGGGGTAGAAGCTTGCAGTAACCAGGACATAAAGCATAAGTTACCTCACTCACCAAAGTCTATTTCCACGTCTTAGAGGAAGATGACTGCCAACATCTGCAAGGGTTCAGACTTCCTGGATTCCTCTCTTCCAGGGCTTGCCTCTTTCCAGACTCAGCTGCTCTGCCATCTCCACAAGGCCAGCTGTAGACTATCAGGCAAACAGCTCATCTGTCTTCCTGGGGCCTCAGCCATGTCTAGTTGAGCCTTCTTTCTGCCTTTCTGTGTGCTTATTTTCTGGGCTCCAGCATTAAAACTCCAAACACCCTTCTCTGTGGTGGAGTTTCCCTGTGAGTCCCCACCCACAAAGAGGGTTAAGATGGGGGTGGGGGCATCATGTGCCCCAGGGGAATGGGGAGGTAGGAACAGAAAAGATCAAACAGGGGGTATTTAGTGGTCAGGGAAAATGATTTTCATTACCTTACAGTGATGTACACAGGACAACGTAAATATCATCAAAAATTATTAAACTGCACCATCTAAAATATAAACTATGCTGTAAACCATTGACAATGTTTGCTAGCTATATTTCAGTATCTGTATAACAGTTGTAACAATGCTACCATCCACATACAAAGAGGTTTTAATATGGGGTGAGGAAGGGGGGAGGAGATTGGTTATATGAGAGTCTCTAGTATTCGTGGGTGACTTTGCTGTGACCTAAAACTTCTTTGAAAATTAAATGAAAATTTGGGAGACACTGAGGAGTGAGAGGGGGAAGGTGCCAGGATACAGACTGGACTCCTGATAATGCAGTGATAAAAGGAAAAATGTTTTTAAAATATATGTATATTTTTAATTTTTTTGTTTTGTCCCATTTTTTGAATATCCCAATCCTTTAATTTAATTTTATTTTTAGTGTTTTTTTTTTTTTAGTTTCCATGTATTTTGTCTTTTACATTTAAACTTATCATTATTATTTCATTTACCTATTGATTGTATTTGACTATAATAAAGGCTTCATCTTCAAGGGAAGTTTGGATCAGAGAAGGGTTACAACAGGGGTGGGAGAAGGTCATTGTGGGGGGTGTCTGGGATGGGGCTTTCATGGGAGGAAGATCACCTGAATATACATGAAAGACATATAAAATTGTTCAAATGATCAAGGGATGGGGCATGGTCACAGTGGGTGGAGAATCACTCAATAAATGAGAGAATACTGAATTCCCAGCCTGGAGAGCTTGCCACATTCTGCAAGGGAGCAGTAACAGTCCCCTGAGTGCAGGGGCAGTGTCTGACAAAGGAGGATGGTCCACTAATGGGTTCTTGTTATTGATGACTAGCCTTAGGAGTCTTTGCTCTTGTAATTGAAACTTAGCTTATTATTGTGGGGTGCCTAAGGGCTGCCACCTCAGAGCCTCCTTTTTGTTCAAACGTGGCCTCTCTCTAAGAAAAACTCAGCATATGAATGTATTACCTTCCCCCAGTGTGGGACATGGCTCCCGGGGATGAGACTCCCTGGCAATGAGGGATTAATACCAAGTGCCAACTGGCAATATGACTGGGAAAAGATCTTGAATGAAAGGGGGAAATGGTAAAGACAAATGAGTTCATATGGCTAAGAGACTTCAAAGAGAGTCGGGAGGTCATCCCAGAGGTAACGCTTACACACACCCCAGCAGGATCTCATAGAACACCAAAGTGGGTATCACTCCACACAGAGGGGCTCCTGAGGGCTGTGGAAACACCCAATCCTATATAAGGGGAGATAGCTCCAGCGATTGATACCTTATCATTGGGCTATGCTTTGGAATATCTGCTCCTGAGAGTGACAGAGTTGGACCCAAATAAGTCTTCCCTGCACATGGTCCATCAGTCCCTTCTATTCAAACCTATATGTGGTGCTGAAGTTTGTAGGTGTACTTCCAGAGAATGGAGCCTTTGGCCTGCCCATGGGCCAGCTATACCTGGAATCTCGGTCAAAATGCAACTCCTACTCTATAGCTCAATGGACTCACCCAAGTCACCTGGTGAGGAAATGATGATGGACAATGGCCCTCCCAGGGAATGGAGAGAGCCTGCAGCTGCAGGCAGGATAATCCCATGCACCGTATCCATGGGATATAAGCCCCCTCTCACTTGGAGGTGGAGTGGACATCACCATCCCAGACTCCTAAGGATTGGGGGAAGTGCTATGGACTGGAGAGAACTTACTTGTATTCTGTTGTAGACATACTTGGATTCAAACAATGGAAGAAATTACAACACTTAGGTGGAGCCAGTGGCCATTGTGTCTCTGCGGGCAAGGAGAGGGAAAAGCAATTGTAGTGCATGGGCTTTTTGGGGACTTGGGAATTATCCTGAGTGACATTACAATGACAGATATAGGCCATTTTACATCGGCATATGGCATGCAGAACTGTGTGGGAGTGTGGTCTACAATGTGAACTATGGTCCATGCTTAGTGGCAAAGCCCCAGGATGTGTGTATCCATTGCAGGTGATGTGCCACACTAATGAAGGATGTTTGTGTGGGAGGTTGTGGGAGATGTGAGACATGGGGAACATGGGAATCCCTGTAATTTTTGTGTGCCATTTGTGTAATCTAAGCATCTTTTAAAATATAAAAAAAATAAATAAACAAAATTTGAAAAAAATATAATAATAAAATAAAATAAAACACTGAATCTCACACTGTCTTGTCCCATTTACTTCTCAGTTCCAACTTCTTTAAACTATCAGCTCTTGCATTCAGTATAGACCTCCATATTTTAAAATATTATTGGCATCATGATTGTATGATTTATTAATTTTATTCATTTAGTTTGATCTTTTAGTGTGGTCAGAAAGGACTTGTCTTTAACAAACAAACTCATTATCATCCAATAACCATTTTTAAAAATATTCTCTTACAATTTTGGTGAAATCTTGGTTCTCTATTTACACTAATATGAGTTGGTAATTATTCTACTGAGTACCATAATTCTTAAAAGTGTGTTTGTTGTTCTAATACTTTAATCTAATGTTATTCCAGCATATATTAAAACATTAATTGTATTAATTAATTAAACATTAAATGACAGGGTTTGTTAAGAGACTTAAAAAAAACCAGAGAACTCTCCTGAAGTCAAGGGATAATACATAGAATGATATGGCTTGAATATTATATGCTCTGGTTAAAGGAGATGGTGGGGAAGGTAACGAAACAGTAGAAAGCAGGCAGAGTAAGGGTCTGTCAATTCTGGTAAATTCATGCCCTAAAAGAATATCTGACAAAAATATCACCAAAAGAAAATATCTAACCCAAATTTTAAACGTGACCATGGAGAAAAACTCTGATATAAGTTGAGATATTTCACACACACACACACACACACACACACACACACACACACACACCAAAAAGAAAAAACCAAACAGGGCATGAGATTTGAGAGAAGAGGAGTCTCTAGGTGTAATGAAGAGCAAAATTACTGGAAGAAATTCACATTTTCTAAAGCCATGGAATGGGTGAATTAGTGCACTGGTTAGTAGATATTTCTACACAGAGTGAAAAGGAAAATTACACTAAAATTGAACCTATGAAGTAAGCAAAGGATATATTTGTAAAATAGGGAGTCACAGAAAAATATGGAGAGAATAAGAGGCTGAAAGGAGAGGTGTCAGTGGGGGCAAAGGAGAAGCAAGGTGGTGGGGGGATGGGCCTTGGGTGCACCTTGCACTAGGCATTCCCTCCCCCAACAACTGAATCTCTGTGGCTGTTACAAGCCCTGTGATGTCACCTCAGAACTCAAGGCTGGAATGTGCTTTCTCAGTGTCAGTTGCCTGAGGCAGCACTTGGTTGTGGATGATGGAGAGTGTTTTCTTCATTGTGATTTTTATCAGTACCCAGTTGCTGGGCCCATACTCAGCTACCTGGATCTTGGATTCTCTTTTCTTATTCCTCTCTGTAGTGGGGCTCTTAATCATCTTGCTCCACTACAGGCAGATGTAGTTGATATTCCAGAGAGTTGAACAACATCTGGACTCAAGTGAGGTAAGGGACCCTGAGATCAGGCTACAGTAGAAAGTCACTGTTTTCTCCCTTCCCACTTCCCACATTTCTAAGCCCATTATCCCTGACTTCTGAATCCTACATGACATTTGCTCCTATATTCCCATCCCTGTTTTTTACCTTCATCCTGAGAGCCTCTTCCTCTTTGCCTCCCACATTCCCTTCACCCAGCACCTCTTTTCCAGTTTGTCTTGACTACCTGTCACCCCTGCCACCAGATGTTCCATCTCTGCCCCAGATGTCTTTTGACCCATTCCACTTTCTCTTCCTCTGTTTCTCCCTTTTCTCACCCTCATCCCCGTCCAATTCTTTATCCTCGTACCACTTGCTTCCACTGCACCTGCTCACCTCTTCCCTTGCCTTGCCTTGCCTCTCCTTTCAGCCCACCTCTCTGCCATCAGTGCACATGCTAAGGTCAAGGGCAAGAGGCATCCCTGCATTCCATCCACTTACCTGTCCCTGACTTTCCACCAGGGCAGGTAACACCAATAATATTATGGCCAATCCTAGACAATCCAGTGGTGGACTGGGCAGTTGCCCTGCATCACTCACCCCTGCAAAAGTAACACCTACTGCTGCTCCCACTTCACAGTCAATAACATTCAACCCCTCCATTGGGGTTGGAATGAAAATGGTTCTAGAGCCAGAGTTCCAGAACTGTCCAATTGAGTTAAGCTTTGAAACAGGTAGGTTGTCTCCTGGGGCCTCTCACTGCCATGCCCGGAGTGGGGCCAGTGGTTGCTTCTCAGATGGTGGGGGCCTCTTGAGAGACCAGGGGAAGCAGCCTCTGGCAGCAGGACCTCCTTAAATCCTCCTTACAAAGAAGCACTGCAATAAGACTAAATTCCATGCACTTCTCAAATAGGAGGGCAATGTAAACTCCACCTTAGAACATTTCTGCCAGAGAAAGGCTGAGGGACCCCAAGGCCAAGGGTCGAGAAACCCCCCACCCAGAACAGAGTTTTTCCTGACACCCTTTGTTCCATGATGCCACCAGGCCCAGAAGAGAACACCCAGAGGTCGCCAAAGACAAAAGACCAACTATAGTGAGGAGGGCCCTCAAATGGCTGTTGAAGAAGAGCAATAAGAAGGGTCAGGAAGGAACCCTGAAAGCAGGCAAAGGAGGACCAGCCTCTGGGATGTGCTCCTATATGCAAGAAAATAATAGCAATTTATGAGTTCCCTGACTCCAGCTTCGGCAATGTGGAACTTAAACATTGAGACACAGGGGAGTCCAGGTGGAGACTGGGGCTTAAAGAAGCCCCAAAGAAAACATCAATGAAAAAAAAGTGCACTTTGATGACACATCCAGTTTACTAATTTATTTTCCTTCCTCCTCCCCCATGAGCTCCTCCTACCAGGAGCATTGTTTTACCCCGTGGAGGTGAAAGAGCCAGAACGTTCTGAGTGGTTTTTAAAGTGGGGGAGACCGTGTTGCACAGGGTGGGAAATGTGAAAGTATCTTCCTGCTCTCTGAGGAGTCAATAAATTTTTTTTCTTGTTTGATGGCACTGCTTTTTGTGATAATTTGTTATTTATCAAACAGCTCATACACCAAGCAACAGACAATGGAAAAAGCAAAATACCACAGTATCCACACGTCCTGATTTACATTATGTTAATGTAATCAGAATTTCCCTCAATTTATCATTCTTAAATGTGACTTTGTAAGTGTGTGATGTGTTAACCCTCAGGCAACACTTAAATCTTGTCCTATGTCAGCCATACTTAGCAGCAATGTCTCAAAGAACTGACAGATTACTAATACGTTTATATAGCAACTAAGAAATCCTTTGTATTTGATTTTTTGGAAATAGAGTATTCAAGTTTTATGACATTGTTTTGATCTGATGAAAAATGAGAAGACAGGTGGACAATGTCCTTAAGGGATATCTGTTACTGATGACTTAGTAGAGTGACAGTCTTTATTTCATCCTCGCAGTTTTGTAGTTGCTAGGGTTTCCAATTATAACAGTATGCTAACTGTAAGCAGACACTAATTAGAAGAATTGAAAAACTCAATCAAAAATTAAAACCAATTTTACCAAAAAGTCTCTAAATTCCTTTTTAAACCTGGTACACCCTTCAATTTTATGATCCTTGCCATAGATATCTGTTTAACAATGGGCAAATGTTTTAAAATTATGCATAAATTATCCTGAATTTCACTGTTACTTGCTTCTGTGGTAATTAATGTCATAAGAAATTTCCCTCCAAAACATTAAAATTTTTCATTTGGTCAATGTTTAAATGTTTCTCTCTTTCTCTCTCTCTGTCTCTCTGTCTCTATCTCTTTCTCCTGTCCATCTCTATATAAACTGAGTTTGAATAATTTGGCTTTACTAAATGAAAAAAGTGAGTCTAGGATCACACATGTATTTATGGAAATCAAATTCACTAAAGACCTTTGCTCTTCTTAGAGTTTTATATTATATTTATTCTTATCTAATTAACATTCTCATTTTGCATAAGTGAAACCATTTTGTGGATAAAAAATGATGTATTAGTTTGTTGCATTCATTGAATATTATCATTATGTAAAAATTGTTAATAGAGCAAACGGATGTGGATCCTTGTACAAATTTGGTGATTTTAGGTAAAGTCATTGCCATAATCCCCAGGACGGTGAATATTAAAAGATTTCACCATCATATTTATGCTATCAATTGGAAAAAGGCAATTTTGCAGATGTGATAAAAGTTACTAATCAATTGACAATTTGTCAATCAGAAGGGAGATCATGGTAAGGGGAAACAAATCAGTAAACCATTTAATAGAAGGGAATGTACTGTAACTGGTGGCAGAAGTGGAAATCAAATTGTAAGTGTGAGGGGTCAACATGTCATTGCTGTTTATAATATACAGGGGGATAGGGAGCTGTGTGAGGAAGAATTCAAGCAAACTCTGGGAGCTGGGAAATGAGGGGCTCCTAATGAGGCCAGGGATGGGTTTCTGCATTGTGAATGAGGTTCAAAGTGAATTGAAAATTTGGAAATTCAAAATAATCAGCACACACTTGCTCCTTATATAACAGTCCTGACATTAGAAATCTCTAAAGAAGATGGACTCTTTTAATGATATGCAGAGGTCTTTACCATTCATAATATATTTATTCAAATCATCATGGGCTGTCTTCTGTCAGTGGCCTGCTTGGCGGTTTAAGTGTAGGATCCTAGGACGTTGAGTTTAGGGGATAAATTGGGACTTCCTTAGCTCTTACTGAGTGTCTGCTTTGAGTGCTCAAGGAAACAAGAGGATGGGAGGAGGGTGACAGTGGTGTTCCTTCTCCAAGTTTTTCTGGTTTCCAGCACTGCACCTGCTCAGAGAACTATTTGTTATCATCTATTTTTAGAAGAAATATAACAAAATTGCATTAAGACTTTTGGGAACTGTTCAAATGAAGGCTTATTATGATTAGATTTTATCATGCTCCTTCTCATCTTGTAACTTCATATGAGTGTGTGTGTGGAGAACAGGCAGAAGTGGGGTGATTGGGATTAAAAAGGAAAGCATCTCACTCAGCTACCAGAATGGGTAAATTTGAAGTAGCTTTTATAGTTCCCAAAATTTTGAGGAGGAGTTTGGAGCTGATGAGACCATGTATTCACAGTCGATAATTAAACTGGTTCCTCTGAAGAGGAATAGTTGTTAGCTGCCCCAAGAATCCTTTCCTGCCCAGCTGGAGGCTGGGAGAAATGCACTGCTTCCCACCTCAGTGTGTAGCTTCAGTGGATTTCTAGAGAGGCCCAGCTACTTCCTTTCTCCACTCTCACATACTTGATATCAGGAGGGAACAGGAAATGTCCAGATCTCTGGAGTCTAGGCACAGAGCAGGCAGGGATGCTGCTGGGGCTCCTCTTCACCCACCTGCTTCAAAAGAAATGTGACTCTTGCTCAATTGCCTGTGTAATGACCCTGAACTACTTTTTCTCTTCCACCCTCAGAGAGGGCAAGACAGCTTGGTGTGAACTATACACATTTGTGGCTAAGTATGGAGTTTCCTTGGCTAGCTGGCTCTTGTATACCATAAGCCTGGGTTTGAGGTCTGTGTGGAATGGGAGAATGTTCAGTCAAACAATATTCCTTATCTTTTTCTACTTCCCAACAAGAGAAGTCCAAAGAGAAGAGATAGCAGAAAAAGGTATTAGCAAAGATAAGAGGCAAAGAATCACATATTTTCACTTTAAGCAAGGTATCTTAACCTCTCCAAAAGTATTCAGGTTACTTTCCAGACTCTCACTGGGAACTTAATTCCAAGCCAGTACATAATATTAGAACTCTGGGTGGTCCATGTCTCCATGCCTTATCCCACTCAGAAGGGGATCAGGAGCAGGAACAATTGTTGAGTGCTATCTGGACACAGGGCTTCAGCTGTTTTTAAGGGATATTGCTGCATGGACCCTGGACTTGGTGGTGTGGAGCCTAGAAACAGGATAGGTGCTCTATATGTATCCAGCATAGCTGTAGTTTAACTTCAAACAGAACATTGAATTCTCCCCTCTTAGTAGGTACCTTCAGGAAGAGAGTCCCCTCTCCATGCAATCTTAAGAGTGGCTGGCTTGATGATATTGCTGACTAGAAATTTCATTCAGATCTCACTGGTGAAAATGTTTCTTATGTGGCCACACAGAACAACTTAAGAAAAGTGACATGTAAATTTAAGACAGGGCTCTGTGTACACTGAGTGGAAGAAAGAGTGAAAATGAGAGGGGAGAAAATGTCCAGCTGATGAGAAGGAATGTAGCTATCCCAATGACTGATTCTTTCCCTTTCTCTCTCTCTCTCTCTCTTTCTCTCTCTCTCTCTCTCTCTCTCTCTCTCTCTCTCTCTCTCACACACACACACACACACACACACACACACAGCTCAAAGACTCTCCTCCTTGTGGCAGGCCAATGTTCTGAAGGGCACTTGGTTCACATGGGCCTTGGTTTTAGCCTCAAGGAAAATGGGTACTAGCACTAGCACCCATTCTGAGTAAGGGGGAATTCTTCCCTTCTGTCCTTATTTGATGAGAATGGGTAAGATTTTGCTGTCATTTTGCTGTTGCCCTCTATGTGCTTGTCCAATATGATTTGATCTTTCTAAATTAGGTGGAACCATTAATCTCCTCTATGTTCAGCCTCAGGGCATTAATTACACTTGTGTCCCATATCTTGCATAAAGAGTACAGTGGTTTGGGGATCACTGGATCCCTACTCAGCCCCATGAAGCATAAACCACAAATGTGACCAGATCGGTCAACATCTTACTCCACGACTCTTCTCTGGCTGAAGGTTTTAAAAGTGCAAGATAGAGCAACTATCAGCAAAGAAGATATCAAAGGTTTTGCTGCCAAAATAAGGAGGCAGATTTAATATGTTGTCTAGTGTAAGGAGCCCCTGGAGATGTGTGAAGAGCTGCCAAAGGACCTAGGATCCAGAAGGGAGGAGAAGTGAGGGAGAATGAAGCTACTTTGCTTTCAAACTCAGTGCCTTTTACTTCTTTTCCTTGTCTCATTTCCCTGTCTACAACCTCCATTACAAGGTGGAATAGCAATAGTGAGAGCCTTCATCCTGAACTTATTTTGATCTTCATTTTAGTCTACATCTGGGAGCTGTGGAATTTTTGTAGAAGGGATCCATCAGACTCCAGTAATTCCTTTCTATTCCTAGGTTCTTGAGACTGTTTATCATGAAAGAGTGTTGGATTTTTTTCAAATGCTTTTTCTGTTGAGATAATCATGGCATTTTTGCCCTTTATTCACTCCAATTTTTTTGAGGAAAAGTGTGATACAAAATCATTTATAGTTCTGTGAGTAGTAAAATGGCAAGACTGAGAGTCTAAAGAAAATTACTTTATTTGTTTATGACTCAACCAATAATACAATTTTTATCCTTTAATATACCCATTTCATTCCTTCATTTGTTGAAAGTTATTTGTAAGTTCCTATATGCAGGTAGGCTTTGTGTAAAATGCAGGAACTACATAGAAAAGAGGTAAGCAGGACAAATAGTGTTTACTACTTTTTTTCTATGACCTGAGAGTTAAAATTGATATTCAAGCTTTACAGGTATAAAAAATAAAAGGGAGCATGACATTTCATGGCAGGAGAAAGTTGTAAGAAATTGAAATTTTAGTATAGGTATATCAAGTTTTATTCGAACATAGCCACACTCTTCCATTTACTTATTGTCTGTGGTTATTTTTGTGTTAACATGACAGAGTTTGTACTTGCAAAAGGGACTATGTGGCCTCAAAGCCTAGAATATTTGCTACCTGCCCCTTTACAGAAAATGTTTGCCTATCCCTGATGGAGATGAATCAGATGCAGGGTTTAATTTGAAGTAACCTCAAGAAGGAGATGACTAAAAAGTATGCAGGACAAAGTAGTACAGAGGATACAAAATAAAGCAAATGGTATTAATACAGTGTCAAGGAAAGCACCAGAGTTACAAATGGAAACTACCTAGTACCACCACATCAAGTGAGAGCAGTTCCCTTAAAGAAGACACTTCCTATATACTGAGAAGAAATTCTGCCATGGAAAATAATTTTGAGAAGGGCATTTCAATTAGAATAAGTTGAGGAGTCAGGAATATTATGGAATGAGGAGAAGTTCTGTCAGAATTATGAAATGTTGTAAACAAACATCCAAAAAGACGTGGCAGAAAGTGTGACAGAAATGTGATGATATATTTGAGAAATTGTATTGTGAAAATATTTTACATCCTTGAGTGGGCAGAATTTCACCTATTTTTGCCATAGGAGGTGAAGTACTCAAATAACATGACCAAGATTATGGGTTAGTAAATTAGTCTGTTGAGTTGATTTTTGTTTTCTGCACAGTAGATTTGAGTGATGAGTTTGAAAGCAGGTAGAAGTGGTTCAGTCATTAATAACAGGTGAGCAAAAGCTAGTGAGTGTTTGAAAAATATTCTGCGAGAAATTTAGATGAGATTTAGGGGAACAATTGTAAGTTGCCATAGGGATTTGCACGTTAGGGAGAGGATTTTTATCATGGGAGTGATTTGAGCATGCATAAAGTTGTGCATGAAGAAGTAGAGTGGGAGCCATTCACTCTGAGATATGGTGAGGTAGTGAGAGAAGAAGCTTTACTCTAAACAGGGTTGGACAAATTTAAATCAAAACTATGTGATGCATAACACAGTCAAATATTATGAAGCACACCAGGCACTCACTCTTGGATGAAGGAGGAGATGAAAAATTTATAGCAGGTATTCTTGCAGTTGAGGCTGATTTCTCATGATGGATGAAATGTATTTTTAAGTAATCAATGTGGTTGTTTGAGAAGAACAAGGAGGTGGATCAGTAGTGGGTTTGAGGAAAGTGAGAAGAGAGAATCCAGGATGCATTCAAGAGAATGTGGCACTGCATTCGAATCTTAAGGAAAACCTGATATTAGGATCTTGAGAGAAAATGACACACATTAAG
>JAQZBX010003669.1:0-64155 GCA_029593785.1 Cabassous unicinctus
TTTTTTTTAATTATTTACTTTATCCATTTTAAACCCCCCTCCCCCATTTGCTGTTTTGTGTCCATTCGCTGGGCAATTCTCTCTGTCTGTTTCCTGCCATCTCTTCTCATCCTTCTCCTCCAGTCTTCACCAGGATTCGATCCTGGAGACCTCCAATGAAGGAGAGAGGTGTTCTGCCACCTGCGCCACCTCGGTTCCTGGTTTTCGGGGCATCTTGTCTTGACTCTCCCGTGTCACTCTCCTGTTAAGTCATCATCTTGCTGCATGGCTCCCAGAGCCTGGCAGCCTGTGCGCCTTCTATATATATTTTTATTTTACCGGGAGGTCCCGGGGATTGAACCCAGGTCCCTCCATATGGCAGACGGACGCCCAACCATTTGAGCCATATCCACCCCCTCTAATGTGTTTTTGATCTCACTTATTGTGTCTTTCATTCCCATAGGAGCTATTATTTTTCTACTCAGGCTTTCAAATTCTTTGCTCAATGTCTTCTTGATGTCCTTTATCTCTTTAGCTATATTGTCTTTCAACTCATTAATTTGATTTTGGAAATTTGCATGAATCTTTTTGATTAGTTTTCTCAAATCCTGTGTCTCATATATATTCCTTTGCTTGGGCCATTTCTTCCATTTTCTTAGTATGGCTTACAATTTTTGCTGAAGTCTAGGCATCTGATTAGAATGGTGAGTTTACTCTGATGCTCAATTTCTCTCTCTTTTGTAGGGATTCAGTGGCAAGAGGCTGTGCATTATTGCCATTCTTTGATTCTTGGTTCAACCTGTTGTAGGTCTTTAGGTTTGTCCCTGTTAGTTGCTCAAATCTGGGCACTGGACCACTTCCAAGGACCTGGGAGTGGGAGGCTATTAAGGCCAGAAAAACCTCTCTGACTTATTTAATTTTTAATTTCCTCACATGCACTTCCTTGGTCCACCAGCAGATGGTGCTCTTCAGAAGACCTATCAATTCAAAGCCTGGTTTGTTCAGTGCAACACTGATAGCAATAATGTGACAGAGGATCCTGCCTTAAGGCTATTCAGCGCCTTGCAATTCAAGCTTTCTCAGAGGCTATTCTCCAACCTTCCCTGGCAGCCTTCTCTCTTTGCAGATAGGAAATAATTCCCCTCCCCTCTGCATCCTCAACCACTAGTCCTAGTCAGTAGGGAGGGTGATTGAGAGCCTTGGACTCTTTAGACTCATGCCAGCTCCAAAGGCAAACAATGGTGTGGCCCCACCCACCCTGGAAGGGCTTATGGGACACAACAGACCAAATTTTTTGGCCAAAAGCTGCATCAGCCTTAGGCTGTGTTCCTCTCTCTTCCGTTTCCTGGGGAGGTGGATCTCTGCAGCCCCCTCTGTCTGTAGCCACCTGCCCAAGGCTGGAGAATTCCAAATTCAGATACTATTTATCTTTCTGTTGAGATTTTTTTCCTTTGCCCCTCTCTCTTCTGGGTGGTGTCCAGCTTTCCCCTGGTGTCCTAAACTCCAGAACATTTTTTTCCAGGCCATTTCTGCCTGTCCTCTAGATAGTTTTCTGGGAAAGAAGAGAGTCCCATGTCTCTCCAATCTACCATCTTCCTGGAAGGCCTCTATGTTTTTTTTTATTTTTTAGGAGGTACCAGGGATGGACCCCAGGACCTCGTACATGGGAAGCAGGTGCTCAACCACTGAGCTACATCTGCTCCCCAGTGAGAGTTGTTTTTTTTTGTTTTGTTTTTAGGACGTACCAGGGATCGAACCCGGCACCTTGTACATAGGAAGCAGGTAATCAATTACATGAGCTACATCTGCTCCCTAGACTTTATTTTTTAGAGCATTTTTAGATTTACAGAAAAATTACATAGAAAGCACAGAGTGTTCCCATATATCCCCTCTCTCCCAATCCCTATTGCACAGTTTCCTCTACTATTAAAATCTTGCATTAATGTGCAAGTTTTTGTGTGGACATCAGTTTTCAGCTCATTTGGGTAAATACCTAGGAGCATGAATGCTGGATTGTACGGTAAGATTATGTGTAGCTTTGTAAGAAATTGTCAAACTATCTTCCAAGGTGGGTGTACCATTTTTTTCATTCCCACCAGGAATGAATGGGAGTTCCTGTTGCCCCACATCCTTATCTGCATTTGTTGTTGTCAGCATTTTGGATTTTAGCCTAATAGGTGTGTAGTGTTATCTCATTGTTATTTTAATTTGTACTTCCCCAGTGATATATCATGTTAAGAATCTTTTCATATGATTGTTTATCATCTGCATATCTTTTTTTTTAACAAAACAATTTTATTGATACATATTATATATCTTCTTGATAAGATGTCTCAGCTCATTTGCTCATTTTTAAATTGAGCTATTTATTTTCTTATGGTTGCATTTGAAGAGTCCTTTATATATTTTGGAAACAAGTCCTTTATCAGATATGTATTTTGTAAATATTTTCTACCAGTCTGTGGCTTGTCTTTTTTATTTTTTATTATTAAAAATTAATTTTATTTATTTATTTCTTCCCACCCCCTTGTTTTTTTTTTCACTTGCTGTGTCTGTCTGTCTTCCTTGTTTCTTTAGGAGGCACCAGGAGCCGAACCCGAACCCTGGACCTCTGATGTGGGAAGGAGGTGCCTAATTGCTTGAGCCACCTCTGCTCCCTGTGGCTTGTCTTTTCATTCTCTTAACAGTGTCTGTCACAGAGCAGACATTTAAAAAAATTTTTTTAATTAATTTTTATTTACAAATACTCTATACTCAAGCAAAAGCTGCCCCTTCTTTTCTTAAATATTTTTAAAATTTATTATTTTATTACTAATTTTAAAAATTTTAATGAAATCCAATGTATCAGCTTTTTCCTTCATGGATCAAGTTTTTGGTCTGGTATCTAAAAAAAACCCCAAGGTCACTTATATTTTATCCTATACAATCAATCTCTGGATGTTTTATAGTTTTTGATCTGTCTATTCTTTCACTAATACCACACTAATGTGTATTAGTGACCTGTCTATTCTTTCACTAATACCAGTCTTGATTACTGCAGTTTAACAGTAAATTTTTAAGTAGGATTGTGTAGTCCCCCAATAGGTTCTAGTCTTTTAAAATAATAGATTTCTAATCACTTTTCCATTCTTGTCTATGGCAATTGATTTATTTCAATTTTATACTCATTCTCAAATCTTGATAGTTAATATTTTGCTAGAAAACCATCCATTTCCTCTATATTTTCAAAATCATTTCTGTAGATTTGGACGTAGTATTCTCTTATAATTCTATTACTTCCTTTTAAAAGTCTGTTTTCTCTTCTTTTCTTTAATCATGATCACAAAGGATTTCAAAGCAGCTATTATAACTATGCTCAAGGAAATAACTAGGCTCACTGAATGGACAAATAGGAAATCTCAGCAGAGAAAGAGATATTATTTAAAAAGAACTGAAAGGAAATGCAAGAATTTAAGCATGCACTGTTTGACTGAAACATTGCACTCTGGATGGTCATACAGGATTATGGAAACGAACACATGCTAAACTATGGTGCCGAAGTATTGGGATTGGTTGGGTGCTGGTGGAGGGGATATGTGGGCAGGGAAGTACAGCATCATTTGTGTTGCAGGGAGGAAATGATGTGAGAGAGTTATATTTGACTGATTAACAAAGAAAGGAAAGGGATGGTAATGATTAACACAATGAAAACACTTTAAGGACCATCCAAATTAACAAGGGAAGGGGTGGAATGAATGACAACGCTACTGAACTTAAAAAAATAAGGTAAAAGAAAAAGAGAGAAAAACTCTTAAAGTGAGCAATCTAGAATAAGATAGAAGGAATAGCATAAATACACCAGTCTAAATATAAATGGACTGAATGAATTCATTAAAGCAAAAGACTGAAAGTCATATTCACCAGAAGGCTATCAGTTTAAAAATGGAAACTAGCAAGTGCTGATGAGGATGTGGAGAAATAGGAACCCTCAAACATTGTTGGTGGGAATGTAAAATGGTACAGCCTTTGTGGAAAACAGTTTGGCGATTCATCAAAAAATTAAACATAGAACTACAGTATGACTCTTGGTATATAACAAAAAGAATTGAAGGCAGGGACTCAAACAGATATTTGTAGACCAATGTTCATAGCAGCATTGTTCACAATAGCCAAAAGGTGGAAGCAACCCAAGTGTTCAGCAACAGATGAATGGATAAACAAAATGTGGAATATACATACAATGGGATATTATGCAGGCATAAAAAAGAATGAAGTTCTGCCACTATATGGATGGGCCTTGAAACATCATGTTGAGTGAAATAAGTCAGACATAAATGGACAGCTATTGTATGGTTCCACTCATATGAAATAGCTAGAATATACAAGTTCATAGAGACAGAAAGTAGAATACAGATTACTAGGGACAGGGGGCAGAGGGAATAGGGATTTAATACGTAAGTGGGTGCACAGTTTCTGTTTGGGGTGATGGCAAAGTTCTGGTAATTGACAGTGGTGAGGGTAGCCACTGAATGGTATGTTTGGGAGTGGTTGAGATTGGAAAGTTTATAGTGTATATATGTTTCCACAATTAAAAAAAAAGCAACTAATGAGACAATGACAATTGGATGCAATATATAATACTGAATGGGATCTAGTAAGGGAAGAGAAAAGACTCAAAAGGAGCACAGGAAAAAACTGGGATATAGACTGTAAGCTTTCTATCAATGTTAAATTTCTTGAACTCTATAACCATACTTAAAGTGATTATATAAGTGAATATTCTGTTCTTCGGAAATGTGCAGGGAAGTATTAAGTGTTCAGGTAGTATGAGGTATACAACCCACTCTAATGTTTGGAAAACACTGGCAAATATTGCAAAATGTTAAAACTGGTAAATCTGGGTATCTGGGCTGGGGGTATATTGGAGTTCTCTGTATGGGTTTTGTACTATTTTTTCAAATGTCAAGTTTGAAATTGTTTCACAATAAAAAGTTTAGGGGGAAAAAAGGAGTGTTGGATTAGGTGGAAAATTAAAATTCATCTGTAAGTCATTACCAAAAAAAAAAAAAAAAAATTAAAGCAAGCAAAACAAAGTTGACAACAAACCGATTGTGATTGTTTTCCCCTGTGTCAACTTGATGAGGCTAAACAAGGAGCGCAGCAGGGAAGGAGACGGAGGTATCCCAGCTTCGGCGAAGGTTAAAGAGCAAAGTAAGAGAACCAGGACATGCAAGTCTATGGCAGCAAAATAATATATGCCTTCCTGGCAAGTCCAGCTACCGAAGCTGATCCAAGGAGGACTGGAACAATTAAAGTGAGCAGATGCTAGAGTAAAGATTGGAAAGGCCATTAGAAACTGACCAGAGAAAAAGATACTTCGAGCTACCTTCAATGACAAACTATTCTAGAAGGGAGAAAAGATGAACCCCCCCGAACTAGTCCCCTCCCCCCCTTTTTTTCAGAAGCCAGAATAACTTGAATTTCAAAACCTAACAAATACAGTAAAATGAAAACTATATAGCAATCTCACATATCAATAGTGACTCAAAAGTTTTAAACAAAATCTTGGCAAATTCAGCCCAGCAATGTATCAATGACTAAGCAGGGATTATTCCAGGAATACAAAGTTGTGTCAATATAAAGCTAATATCAGTGTAATACATTACATCAATACACTAAAGGTGAAAAACTGCACGAACACAACTGATGCTCCCAAAAGCCAGCAGCCAGTCCTAATAAAAACTCTAAAATAGAAATCTAAATGTACTTCTTGAATGTAACAGACCCCCGTCTGCTCTGCTTGGAGGGGGATGAAATGGGCGCCACCCGACACCCCTACCCCAGTTGGGCAGGGCCACGCGCCTGGCCTGTGGACCTTGGCCGTCCCCAAGCCAGAGGCGCGTGTCGGGCCGCCCAGGTGGAGCCGAGACCCACGGGCGTCCCGGGAAGAGGCTGCGCAGACATCTAGGAAAACCGGACGGACAGGCTGTCCTTGGGCGCACAGAGCCCGAGAGCCCCCCGCGAAGGAAGTGGCCGTTCTCCGTGAGCCGGGCGGGAGGCGCGGAGGCGATGCCCGGGTGTCTCGGACTTCCAGCGGGGTTAGAGTCCTTACTCCTGGCGCCGTCTCCCTGGCCCCGCGCTCCAGCAGGGCGCTGCGCCCCTGGGGCCTCTGACTTGGCGAGGGGCCGCGGAGTGGGTTAGAAGCGCAGGCCTTGGGGGCTCAGGGGCTCGGCGAGGGCCGCGGGCCGTGGTGGTGCTGGTGGTGGAGGCGCGGGCTGTGGAGCAAGGGGATGTGGGCGCCGCCGCGGCTAGAGTCGCGCGAGGAGCCGCGAAGGGGCCACGGAGGGGAGACGGGAGACGGGAGGGGGTGCCCGCGGGGGGAGTCGCGAGGGCAACATGGGGCGTGGGAGCCGCAGGGGTTTAGGCGGAGCGGCGAGGGGACGCGAGGATCCCGTGGGATGGCGGGGGTGTAACGAGTCCCGCCCTGCGTCGCCCCCTGGTCACGCCAGTGAGCCTTCCGAGGGGCTGAGCGGCCCCGCCCCTGCTGGAGGCTCCCTGACCCAGGAGGGTGCCCGCAGCGCCGCATCTGAGCTGTGGGGCCCGAGTGGGTGAACTCGTTATTTTTAGGGAGCGGTGTTTACAGAATATAAAGTTCTTCAGGAGTAGTTGGGGTGATAGGAGAAAGTCCCGAATTTACCAAAAATTAGCAGCCAATATCTTTAATATAAAAAAACTAAAGCCACTACAGTTGGCCTCAGGAATGTGACAATGCCTAGCACCACGGTTTTAGTAAATGTAATAAAACAAGAACATGAAATGACTGGCAGGGACATTAGAAAATGGATAAAAGTATCTTTCTGCTGATGATGTGAATGTGCATTTTGGTAAGCCCAGGAAACTAGAGAAAAACACAACAAATAGAATAAATACACGAATTTGGTTAGGTGGTTAGTTAGGAAGTAAATGTTCTAATAAATCAAAACAGCTTTCTTCTGTTTTAGCAGTAAAAATCTAGACGTGAAAGGGGATGAGAAACTTTAAATCAGGGAGGAATAATTTTAACAAGAAAGGGTGAGGGTTAGTGTTAAAGAAGACATTAAACAAAAATCTTAAAAAGTGGGAAAGTCTCCCAAGTTCTTGGATGCAAAGCTTTATCCGTTATTGCATCAGGAAAAAAACCCCACTTCTCTCAAAATTAATATCTAAATATCCTGCAATTTCCAGTTAGAATCACTAGTTGTGTGGTTTTTTTTTTTCAGCATTGAATAAAATATTCTTAGGTTTCTTATGTTAGAACAAATGCCTAGAAGGATGGCAAAAAGAATTAGGAACAAGAGTAGAAGGGAGATTTACCCTACTATTTATCAGTACCCACCCTAAAGTCACTGCAAGCAAATCAGTATAGTATTGGCATATTAATGGACAAATAGACCAGTGGGACAGAGCAGACAATGAGAAATCAATATATGGCTAATGTGGAAGTTCAACACATGGAAACAGATGGGACTATCCGTGTGGTACCAGCACAACTATCTACTTTACTGGAAGAAATTAAAATTTTATTAACATCTTACCCCTGATATAAAAACAAAAGGATTAAAGTTTAAATATAAAGAGTAAAGCAATAAAAATTTTGTAAGAAAATCAGGGAAGTAGGGGAGATACAAATACCCTTCAGTCATATTTGAGTGTTTGAAAGTTTAGAACTTTAAAAATGCTATCTGTGATATCTTTTGATATCACAGGCATGAAGAATGATATATCTGGAAAATATTTATAATGCAGATGACAAATGATTAATTTCTCTAGTATAACAAGAAATCTAACAAACTGACTAAAAACAAACACCTAGTGAAAAATGAGCAAAGGGTATACAAATAAGCAATCCACAGAACAGAAAATCCAAATGGCTACCAAATATGTGAAGAGATGTTCAAATTTACTAGTTAGTGCAATTAAAGTAACAACTGAAATATCTCTTTACTCCTTTTAGACAGGCAAAACCCAAAAGGAATGTTGTTACTCACTGGTGGGGAGGTGGGGAATAGTATTTTCACACATTGCTAGAGGAAATAAGTGCTTCAGATGTGGTTGTTAGTCTTTTTGGAGAGCAAATCTAGCAAAAACCATTAAAATTAAAAGTTTACCCTTAACCCAGTAATCCCACTTCTGAGAATCTATTCCATAGATCAATTATTAAGGAACTTAGGATCAAAGATGCTTACTAAAGCCTTGATCTCAGTAGTCAAGAATTGGAAACAAAGTGATTGCCCATCAGTAGCAATCTTTAGTAAATGTTTAAGCATTATTCAATGTCATGTTTGTATTCAAATATTTAGTATTAATGTACTATATACAAGTAATATGTTTTGATGTATGTATGCATTGTTAGTAATGCTTAAGTGTTTAGAGTTTTAATACACACAGACATTTAACATATTTAGCTGAGAACTTGCACAAATAGTAATATTGATTCCTCTCTATGCTCCCAAATCCCTTGGACATCTCAACATCTTGATAATGGAGAAAGTGACAATATGATAGTTAATATCCACCTGGGAAAAAAAAAATTTAGAGAAGAATAAAGATATATAAAATGTTCAATTTCACCAACAATTAGGAAAAAGGTAAGAAAAAAAAAAAAGCTGGTACTACTCTTTAGGAGACTAATCTGGTAATATTAATAAATATTTAAGAAGATTTGGGGAATTCAAAATTCTGCCATGTCCTGTGAATTATCTTACTACCTTTGGGGAGGGGGGGATTTATTGTTTGTGTGTGTATGTGTGTGACCTAATACATGATCAAATTTTATGTCTTCTGAACGTTGAAAAAATACATATTCTACATTTGTGGATCATGATTTTCCATACATGCGATGTGGTTTTCCATGGATTCCTTCCACCTGGTGACTGGGCTTCTGCCCCTGAACTCAGGATGTCTCCAGCTGCCCTCATATCCCGGCTTGCCCCTGCTGTCCATCTCTCACAGTTACACCTGCACCATACAGTTCAGGATTTTGGACCCCCGTACCCTATGAAGATCTTTTTTGCTGGGGCTGGGGAATGAGGTTAGGAAGCAAGGAGTGGGGTGGGGTGGGGTGGGGTGAAGACCTGGGGGTGGGAGGAGAGGGGGAGCTCCCTCTTCAGCTCATTCCCATTTTCATGTTGAGTGCAATCTCTCCACAACCACATGGAGAGCATTTGAATTTCACGGTGCTAGTGGTAATTGGTAGAGATTAAGGTGTGGCCGGTGGGCATGGCTGTCTGCTTTTGAGATCAAATCCAACATACTGGAAGCAAACAAGGAGGTAGTTTCTTAGTAGGATCCTGAGTATGTTTTGGGAGCGTTCTGGCCAGGAGTAGGGAACCTGCTAACTCTTATTCCTTGGGAACTCATTTCAATGGAATGTAAATTCCATGAAAATAGGAACTTAATCTTGTTCTATGCTATTTTCCCAGCACCTAGAATCATGTGCATAGTAGGTGCCCAATAATGTTTGTAGAGTGAATGAATGGATCCTGTTTGTCAGCAATTCATATGTGCAGGGGATGCCAAGTCATACTTGTCTCAAGCCTCAAGTCCAGTCTCCCAAAACCAAATTCTTGTCTTTGGTTCGAACCCTGCGGTCCAGTCTTGTAGCCTGAAGGGTAGCCAGTATTGCCACCCCTCCTTTTTCTTCCTAACAGCAAGAATTTGGGGGTTCTTTCAGGTTTCTAAAAAATTGAGCTGCTCCAGTAAATTTTTTTGTTCTAAACACCTCTCCAACCAAACTGGATTTTCCAACTCCCACTCCATAGCTCCTTGTCATGTGGTTTATGGATAAGTCTCCAAAGACTTAACACACAAAGGTCTTCTCTCCTTTCTTGTCATGTGTGATTAGAACTTGATATGTAAGCCCTAGTCACTCTTATGATTATGAAATAGCCATCTGAGAACATTAGCATTACATTAGGATTCATCTTTTTCAAAAATCTTATTCACTAGCAAATTATCGATAATTTAGATCTAATGAGGTGTTATTAACATCTACTTCCTTATTTATCTTCTGCATTCTTGGGAGTCCGTACCTGTCAGAAATCATCTTTTGCTTGAACACTTGTTTGACAAGTTGGTAGGATATAGCTGCAATGACTTCTATGGATCAGTGTTTCTGGGATGTCTTCTGATTTGATGTCTTCTAATTCTCTTTCAAATTGTACATATCTGGGTACTTATGTATTTTTTCCCTTTTATCCTTGTAATCCCCCAGGTTTTCTTAACGAGCATTGTGGCTTAACCAAATTCTTATATTTCTAAGTTTTTGTTTCATGCTTTTGATGCTAGGTTGTTTGGTGTGTAAATGTTCATTATAGTTTTAGTATAGGTGGAACGAGTCTCTTTTGGTAATCCTGACCAGTAAGTGTTCAACCATTTTTGATCCCAGATCTTGGATTTTCTTAAGCTTAGGAGAATTCTTCGATATTTTGGGAGTATTGTCTCCCTACATCTCAACCCTTAATTCCTTCTCTCCTTCTGGAATGCCTTCATATTGGCTTTCCTGAAGCTATAGTGGTAAAGAGACAGGCCCTGGGGTCAAATATCTTGGGTTTTAAATCCCGTGACTTCACAGCAAGTTACAATCTCTCTGAGCCTTAGCTCTCTGATCTGTAAAACAGGGATAGTAATACTACTGGCAAGGGAGGCAAAGACACATGCTTTTCATCATCTTACCATAATTTGAAATTTTAAGGCCAAACATGAGATTTTGAAGACATTTCTGCTGTGGCCACGTATGTTAAGTTATGCCTCTCCCCTCAAATGAGGCTGGCTCCACTGGGCAAATGTGAGACTCATGGGAGTAGAAAGAGTCCTGGACTGTCCAATTTCTGGTCTCAGCTGTGTGGCCATGGACAGCAGCCTTAACTTCCCTGAACTTATTGGTAAAAATGGAGGGATAATTTCAAAGGTCTGATTTAGTTTTCAAGTTTGATTTTTATTTTCTTTTCAAGGACAAATTAATATTCCTTGTCAGTGTAGAAGCAGCAAACAAAAGGTTCCCCTTAAATGGCTTTTTTATTCACTGGCCTAATGGCTAAGAAGAAAAGGCAAATTAAAATTTAAACATCTAAGGAGATTTCAAAATTTTAAGTTTTATCATGAGAACTTCTTATGGTACTTGATGAAATGAAATCTTAAGTACTCTACCTATGGAAGCCTATACCTAAATATTCACTCAACTCCTAGAAATTTGACACAGTTAAAGACTCAATTGTTAGACCTTTTGAAGTGCAAAGTTAGAAGAATTAGAATTCTCAAAGGCTCTCTAGTGTTGGTCCATTGTAATGAAAACATTTAGTGTGATTTACTTCTGAAAAAAAAAACAAAAATAGTACACTCTTGTAAACTTTGCTCATTTTCATGCAGAAAGGCAGAGGATGACACAACAAAGATGACACAAGTGTCAAAATTATTTACACAATTTTCTAGGGTCATATTTTCAAAGGGCATTTCTTTTTAAAAAGTGTCCAAAATATTAAGATGGCTGAGTGTCTTTTGGGTAAGATATGTCTTTGCTGTTCACTCAATAAGTGTGCTGATTATCTGCCATGTGCAGAGAATTAGGTAGACAGGGCTGCCCTTAAGTGCTTGGAAAAGAAGTTATATAGATTTATTTACACCACTGAGAAGATCTAAAAGACCTTAATAGATGTTCAAAAGGAAAATAAATTACTTTTCAGTGGGTGCGACCAGAGAAGGCTTTGTGGATGGAAGAGGGATCCTTTAAGGTAGGTACAATTTTGGCATGTGGAATTCATGGGAAGGAAGAAATGATAAAGGTGGAGAGAAAGAGCATTCCAGGGATAGAGAACGGGATGACTGAAGGCAAAGTGATAGGTAAACATAGGTTCTACTATAAGAAACAGTAGGTAATTCCATATGAAAATGATAGGAAGAGGAAAAGGAGGATATGAGCAGGCGCTATTAAGAATGAAAGCGAATTTTCAGTCTTTACACATTGACTAGTACTAAATTGAAGCTCTCTCAATAAAGCTTGCATTTGGGAAAGAATATGGAAATACAGGAACTTATCATAGGAAACACAACAGTACGTAGTGCTTTACCATTGTAAAAGGTAATTTAACTTAGAAAACTGAGAAGAGCTGAACTCATTTGCCGCCCGTCTTCAAACATAATGTTCAAAATGCTTACAAATGTTTATAATTGTTACAGCTACTGATCACCATTAATTCTGGGATGGGAAAAGCTCACCTGTCTTAAAATCTTTAGCTAGGGCATGGCTTACGTTATTAACCTACTTACACAACAAACATTCCTAAGGCATGAAAGTCTGGTTACAGGAACCTGCTTAAGAAATGTCATCAGGTGCATGTGAATATTAATGAGTTTTTAGAAACAGAGCAATTTACTAACATCATTCCAGTAAGACTACCCAATTGCACTGGCAACACAGTTAAAAGGGGCCTCAAGAAAAATATTAAGGTTCTCTAATGACAAACAAAATAAACCAAAAGTAGACTATTTAGAAAAATTCTAATAACATAAAACAGAACACTTCTATATCTTAATTGAGGAGCCATCACAGTTCCCACTCTCACCCACCCCCCCAAAACCCAGAACCTTGACTGATGTATTATAATAAATCTGCCCATTTTCAAAATTGATTCAATTTACAAGTTTCCACTTGTGCATTTATATAATAAACTTTGGCTTACATTTCAAGTACAGTGTATGTCTCGATTGAGTAAAACAAGCTTAATCCGTTCACATTTTTGAAAAACTTGTTCCTTAAGAGAAAATCATTTTCATTTGCAATAATGGCAGCCAGAGATTGGAATAGAAAGAGGGATTTTAAGAACTCCTTAATGGATACAATCTCCATTAAGCACTGTGCTCTTTCTCCGTTACATTTCTAAGCAGTCAGAGTCTGGGAATTTATGGTCTCTGTCATAATATGTTTATCAGAGAGAAAAGTGTTCCCACTTCCCTCAAGGACGCACCGGGTCTTCCAAGGAATGACAGTTGAAACTAGCCGAAAGACCAAATTTTCAGGGTAGAAAGATCTATTATTGATGTCTACCTTATTGTGGAACAGAATGAAGATGAAGTCAAGACATTCCACGTTTTGTTGTTTTGATTCTGTTTTAGGCCGAAACTGCTGATATTTGACCATTTTTGACCTACAACAAAGGAAACAGTTACAATGCTGCTGCCACCTTCATTGAAATACCAGAAACAAATTTTGTCCAAAATTGATTTCCTTGGAACTCCCACAGGACTTAGCACAAAGCTGTGCCCTTTTGCTTAAGAAATGTTTGTTGACTAAATGTTCAATTAAGGAAAAGTAACAGTAAAACTCAAGCTCTCTGAAGCCAGGCTGAACATTTTGCTCTCCTTAATGACAAACCGTCAGTGTGAACTTTTAACACTGACATGACAAAAAAGTCTCTTAGCCCCATCAGGTCTATGATGAAATGAGCAGACTGGATTTCTAATTAACTAACTCTCTATGTAAGGGAGATTATACCTTGCATGAATTAATCCCTAACACACTTTGAAAAAAAAGAGTATTCTACTCTTGGGCAGCATAAAAAGCAAAACATTTTCCTTCTGTTAATGGTCCTGGAAATATTTCATATGCATGGATTTAATTAAAAATATATTGTTACTTCTAAAACTTAACAAAAAATACTTTTAGATTTGCTGGATGTAAACGTGAGAAAAGAGGACAAAACTGGCAAACTTGGAATCACTGTTCATATTCTTTAGGCCACTGAGAGTAGGTGAAAGGAGAGCCTTAGAACAGGAAAACCAAAGGTAAAGGAAAGATTTCCCTATCATGCTGAAAGAGGTGCTATGAGATACATAAACAAATTATGTCCTACAATCCATTACCAGATTATTAACTGAATTTTCAGAATTAACATCTCTGTTGTGGAAGCTGCATTGCTGTTTAACTGATGAGTTTTAGATGAAATGATGTCTGTGTGCTTGCTGCTTTGGTCCAGATGAATTGTTAAGAGAGCTTTCTCCAGCAAAATTTCAGGCAACAGCCTGAGGGGAACTTCTGAAAAGATAATTTTTATTACTGACAATCAGGCTAAATGCCAATTTTATCTCAGGTGAACTAGAAACATTATCAATTTATACCACCTAATAGTCTTTTTGAATTCTAAACTCACCTGGATTTAAATCTTGATGCAATATCTTTGACTAACTTTTTTTATTGACATATTCTATACTTCCTTTAAATACAAGTTTTAAAACAAAAAACCTAGAACTTTACATTTTAATTCAACAACAAAGAATTGTCCTAGAGCCAGCTATTAGAATCTCATATTTATCAAATAAAATATTTAAATTAAAAAAAAAAAGTTATACCAAATAGAACATTATTATCTATTAAAATTTCAGGAAGGTCTACATTATCTAAAGCCATTCTATAATTTTATTCATATATTTTGTGGAATTCACATATTTTTTTCTTACAGCAAACATAACACTGTAGGCCACAGGAAGCTGCAGTACTATTGTTTAATTAGCAGCAAGTTAATATTTTATATCTGGGTATCTGGACAATAAATAGTCTGTTTCTTTGGATGTGGATGTTTAAAATGTAGTATCACTGCAGCTTCATATTGTGATTGTTATTTTACAGAGCTTATACACACACAAAAAATATGATCTTTGTCTATATTTTATACAAATACAACAGTAGTTTGTGAATACATTTTAAGTACATGATATACATGATAAGCCATTTGATTTCCCAATATCACAGAATAGCGATTTTAAATGCAATAAAAATATACAAAATTCAGCCTGGAATGCAATTTTTTTTTCTTTTCTATTTTGACTCAAAACTTTATCCTTAGAACATTTTTAGAGTACTAGTCCAAACACTTTTTTCATTAGCTAAAAATACAATTTCAGCAGTCCAGCTTATGTTCAGGCATGTCGCAATCCATTTCTTAGTGGATCCCCAGTTTTTGTTAAATTCAAAGGGCTGTTAGTAACATATAGCATGTTCTTCACTCCACACCATATTATAAAGCCCATTTTTCATTTTAAGTTACAGTCCCCTTGTGGACAAAAGCTGGGTTTGTTCTGGTAACATTTGCACATCCAAGATTTCCTTCTGCAAGTGCACATGAATACATTGTGGTGGTGTAAAAGTTTGTTAATGACAAATTAAGTCACAGTATAAAAATATATTGTACACCTTTACACCTAATGAAGTCCTTTATCTATGGATAAAAAAAGTACAACTGAATGAGACAGAAGTATGTAGCACCATGAAGAGTTGTATCCCAAGTTACATTAGCAGCATGATCCAACATAATATTGAAGGAGTGTTTCTGAGAAGATAAACATTCATTCTGGTTCATCTGTACCACTGAAGCTTATACAATGAAGCATTTTATACATTATCAATAGTTCTGTGTCATTTCTGGAGCTATGTAACTTATCAAAAGACATTGCCTTCCATCCTCAGATGATTGATAATGTTCTAGAAGGGTCTTAGAGTGACCCTAAGTGTGCCTTTACCAATACCGGTAGTAGTATCTTGCTTTATACAATCACAAAGGAGCTCTGTATGGATCTTTAGCACAAAACTACACATCACAATATTATGTAGATCTATGTACTCACAATGGATTATGTGTGTTGTAGACATGGCTGCTGACACAGTAAGAGAAAAACAAGACAAATTCAACTTTACACACTCATTTGTCAGAGATAACAGTCTGTCACTGCTAATGACAAATACTCAACATTGAAAAGGTCTCCTTCAATGTCACATGGATCTCAGTAGGCTAGAGGCAACTTGGGTGAACTGGTATGTTTTAATTTACGTACTGGGAAGACAGTGTGCTTTGAGACACGTAAACCTTGTAAAAAAATAAACCATTGTAAAACCTTATGAAAAGACACACACTGATTCTGTGCAATATAGCAAATTGATAAGAAAACACTGTAAAAATGTACCTGTTTAAAATACCATCTACCATTTTTGTACACAAAGCAGTATATATCAAAGGCCTACATATATGTCATCTAATGGCACTTGAAACAAATTATAATAAATCTTAAAATAAAAGGCATAACCTATGAGAAAGTTCTGTAAAGGTTTAGATTCATTTTGAAAGTGCTATATCTTGTAATATGTGTAATGTAGAGGTTGACCGAGCTCTATTTTTTAAAAAAATATTGGCCTATAATATGTATATTGCTCACTAGACAAATGATCCTGAAAATATGTACTCTTTAACATTCATTATTAGCTTAATAAAGCAATCAGCTCTGGCTCATGTTTCAGTCAGTATATGGTTTTTAAAAACCGCTACTGTCGAAATTAACACAATATATCACTATATTTCCACAAATGACTAAAAATAACAAAGCACAAGCAACAAATAGGCAAAAAATACATAGCTTAAAAGAAATACTAAATGAAATTAAAAAGCTGCACAAAGAGTGGTACATGATCAGCCAGGACAACTGAAGTTTTTAAAAACTGAACTTGGTAATAGGATTTTAAGATGAAAGTTTTAACAGTGACCAATAACTATAGGGATAATACTTGTATACACTAGGGGATACTATTGCTTACAGTGCCAAGATCCTTCCACCCTTACACTTCTGTGTTCAGTGACATAATTTGTTCACACAAGTGGAAGTTCAAACTGAATGAGGTTCAATATCTTGTCTCAGGTCCAAATTCTAAACTAAAATATTTCTATTTAATGATAATCCCTTTTACCAAGCTAAGGCACTGCCAGAAATTTCACAGATGATGTTTCTGGCTACTGGAGAATGAAAACAGCATTGGCAATAATAATTTTTAATCCCATCTAGTTGCCATAAAAACAAATGACAATTTTTTTTCTAGGAAAAAATAAAGAGCCAACTCTGTATTATGTAGTACATCCTTGTTAGAACATTGTGCAATTAATATCAATGAGTCTGCCTCATCTTTAATAGAAATTCTTTCAAAAAGGGTTTAGTGACCACTACAGTCAATTTTAAAAGCAAGTTAGCTGAATTCTCTTATTTTAAAGTGTTATTTCAAGTCTGTGGGGGCAGCAACAGGCAAAGAGGTGTATGTATGAAAAGTAAGACTTTACAACTGTGTTCTGAAAGATGTGCCTCCATGTATGTGAATTCCATTCCATTTTAGGCTTAAAAGTATATAATTATATATATATATATATATGCATATATATATCACTAGTCCCCATTTTCAAAACGCTATATTTCATAAATCCAGGTACTCCCTTTTTTTTTTTTTATTATTAGCAGTGAAATATAGCCTACCTAAGGCCATCTCAGTTCATTAATTTGACTTCTGTGCTTCTATTTAACAATAGGCTATTTATTTGTGCTCTGTCACCAATTTTTTTTCCTTTTTAAAAATGGTGATTAAAGCAATATTGAACACTAATCATTCAACTAAAGATTTCAGTAAGCAATCTGTTTCATAGAAACTAAAGGAGGCAGTAATGAAGCAGAACTAAAGTCTACTTTCAGCAAATATTCTCCTAATCAAAAGCTTAGGAGCAGTTTGAAAATTTAAAAATGTATTTCATTATCATATATAATTTTAATGCCTTTGGAACACAATTTTTTAATAAAATGTAATTTTTCATAATAAAATATAAATACATAAGTATAAAAACTACTGCTCCTAGGATTAAAAAAAATAGGAGCATGATAAAATATCAGGAGCCAAAGCTCCTTCAGAGAGCAACTTTGATGCTATGAAGTGCGATACATATGTGTGTGTGTGGGTATATATATAATATGTATAGTGAAACCCCCATTTACATTATTACAATTTACATTTCTCCACGAGTTATACTACTCCCAAATCTTTTAAATAACGATAGATTCAGTAATATGCACTCATTTTAAAAAAGAAATTCTTGGTAAACATCTCAATCTGCAGTGAAAATTGGCCCTATATCAGAGAAAAAAAGCTTCCATACAGGGCTAATGAGTGCTTCAGAAACATTTTTCTTTTCTTTTCTTTCCTTTTAAAAGAGATACATATACTTCTATAAACCTCCCCTTTTATCCCTGCTCCTGCAGACAGGGTCTGGAAATAAGGTGTTAACAAGTGCTGAATAGATACGTTTCTTAGATTACTGTCCCAACTGACACTTAAAAAGTTATGATAATTTGACTTTGGAGAAGATTATGGCTAACAGGTTATGCTTATATAACATAAGGAAAGCCCATAATAACTATTTTATTCGGTGAACAAGAAATTCTTGATTGTTAACTAAGATAGAGCGTGTTTTACTTTCCTTTGTCCCCTCTATAAATTCAACTTATTTGCAACACCCCCACCCCCATTTCCCAGAAATGGGTAAAAGTGGGGTTTTACTGTACATATTTTTAGTCACTTAAAACTTCGTGGTAATTCCTCAAATAGTCTTGTAACACATTTAACTTTAGATTCTCTATCCGAAAATAGCAATGAAAGATGAATTAACACTGAATAAGAAAAATACCAAGGGGTAGGGCTATTGTTTTTGTTTTCTGCTTTTTGCTCTTAAAGTAAAGAATATTGTATGAAATTGAGCAAGAAGGGATGTAAGCAATATGCTTTTACTTTACTCCTAAAGAGAGTTCTCTTTTTAACCCTGGTAGCAGGGGATATGATCCGGAGACAAGGTCCCAAGTTTAACTGTGCGATTACGATCTACCTGACTGCTTAGGAGTCTACCACACCCACCCAGCTGAGACATACACTCTGGGATAAACACACCTCACATCTGTAGCTCCACGCTGGCTCTCCGATTCTAGACCAACTGAGGACTGACAATCAAAATAAAGTTTCTGGCTGCATTGGACCCACCCTTTGGCTGTGAAAGGTGAAAGAGATTAAAGAGATCCACATATTGACTCTGAAGATTCCAATGCCATATACTATTAAACAGAAAGACAGCAAGTTAAGAAGGTTGAAACGTGGCAAAATAACCTGTGTACTAATTTAAGGCCAACTATTAAGTAACATGGTATGCCATGTCTCCTGACTAGGAGACTCATTTTTTCCTATATACTGGTGCTATGTGTTCAGGGTATTTTTTTAAGTGTTCATAATAAAGACGGGAAATATTTCATTTAGCCAGACAACAGCAAGTCTTCAAAATACACTGACCTGAAATGATGGTAAACCTAAGAAACGTTTATTAACTCCCCAAAGTGGATGTTTAGTTCATGTGAAACAATTATGAACCGAATTAGAGACTAGTGAAAATTAAAAAGCTCTCCGGTTATTCATAAATTTTTATAAAATTTATATTCTATTGCAAAATTTTTGAGCCAAATGTCAAAAGGTAGAGCCATTGTTATTGAACAAAAAAATGAGAATTTTAAGATCTAAAAGTGATCTGAAAATTGGATTTATAAAACTTTACTACTAATAATGGCATTCCTATATGAAAAAAAATCTTAAAATGACAATTGGCAGTGAATTAGGACAAAATAACCAGGTAAACACGACTGAACACAAATGGTTCCAAAGCTCATTTAAAAAGCTCATTTCTATTTATACTGGCTTAATGAAAACTGGTACTATACAAAAAGCAGAAATTTTTATACTGTCTTAAAGTAGGCACTAAAATAAAAATGGTCATCTAAGGCAAGGCTACATATACATTTTTGTAATAAATCTGTGTCCTGGACTCTTACTGGAAAGCTTGATGGAAACGTGGCAGGGTGGTGCTTGTGCTCAAACTACTAGTGAACGCTGCTGACAGGGAGTGCAGAGACCCAAGGCCGATTGTGCTTGCAGGATCTTGAAGATCCTGTGTTTGCGGGGGGAGCTGAGACATAGAAGAATGTGCTTCTTCTTGGGAGTAGCTCATCCCAAGGCTCCCCACTGATATAGGATTATAGGGAGGACCATTTAATGGTATGAAATTAAACAACTGAGAAAAATCCAATGCTGGTGTGTTTAGGGGATCACTAATAGAAATAGAGCTTTTGGACAGGGAGAGCTCCCCTGCACCATCATCTAGGGGCCCAATCTGAGGATCCAACCCTAGTTTAGATGATGATGCTTGAGAGTCTTGGGATGAAGAGGGCATGCCACCTTGTAACTCCATCAGATAACTCTCAATTTCTCCCTTTAATGGCTGTTCTTTTTCAGGAATAGAAATTGCATATGAGGTAGAACTGAATGGATATTTGAAAGAAAGGTGGTGAGAAGGATGAACAGCGTCCATATCTATTGGGCATGTCATTCCCAAAGGTAATGTTGTGATCATTTGGTGGGCAGATCCGGAACTCTGCATGGATTGAAATGGAGTGTTGTAGAGGTTTAGCTGCAAAGTGTTTGTGAATGGCTTTGATAACAGTTCACTGGAAGGTAAGGACATCACTGGAAGTAGCTCATCTTTTATAGGCACAGAAACGTTGCAGGTGAAGGGGTCCAGAAAATCCACGGGTTCCGTTTTGACCTTCAGGAGTTCTTGGTTGTGGCTCTTCTTCATATGTCGAGTCAGGTGATCTTTCCGTCCAAATCTCTGTGCACAGTACTGACAGAGGAAGTCCTTTCTTCCAGTGTGCACCACCATGTGTCGACGGACATCCTTTCGGGTGTAGAAGCGGCGATCGCAGTGTTCGCACTGGTGCTTCTTCTCCTTGGTGCCCCCCGAAGACTTGCCTGCGTGTGACTTAAGGTGCTCCAGAAGCACTCCTGTGCTCTCGAACGTCTGCAGGCACACCTTGCAGGTGAGGTCACCGCTTGTGGCAGCGTGCAAGGCCAAATGACGTTTAAACCCAAGCTTGGTGTTGTAGTTCTTGCCACATTCTTCACACTTAAACGTCTCTTTGTTAGGGTCATGTGTATGTAGGTGATTCTTCAGATGATCTTTCCGGTGAAACATTTTCTCACAATAATTACACTTGTGGGTTTTCTCAGGAGAATGAGTAGCCATGTGCCTTTAAACACAGATATATTCTGTAAGTAATTATCATGACAAAAATGGTACGTATTCACTTTCCTAATGGAAGCTAGGCTACTATGCTAAAACAGAATTCCCTTAAAATGGAAACTTTTAAACTCACAACATACCACAAGGATAGTTACTATACCTAAATATTGCAAAACTTGAGCCAGTTAAGTTGCCACTTTAGTTTTTGCTGTTTTTTTTTTTTTTTAGCTATCATTACAAAAGTAAATGAGCAAAACTGAATACTCACGTAAATGTCCATAACCAAAAATTTTCAGTCCATACCCTTTTCTTGTAGAACTTTCTTTGTACAACTGGAAATTCTACTCTCATTAAGCATTTTACTTTTAAAAAAAAATCCAAAGATACTAACACACAGAAGTAGGTGATTTAGAATACTAAAATCTAGCCAATGTCTAATCTACTTAACATTTCCTTGTCTGCAAATCAGCTAAAAAATGTGTATACAAATATATACGTTTACAACGGCTTTTAAAATAGCCAACATAATAGAAAATATCATCTGAAAGACAAATAGAGTTTAATACCTTTGTAACTTGTACTTAGAAACAAAGGCCTTGGTGCAGTCTTGCTGTGTGCACTTGTAGGGCCTCTCTCCTGTGTGAGAGTAGGAGTGAACCTTTAATTTCTCAACACTGTTAAAGGCCTTGTCACACAGTTGGCAAGGAAAGTTTTTTCTTGGTTTGGTTTCACCACGCTTACGTTTCCCTGAAGGGACTTTCTGGGTATCTCTTACTTCTGACAAATCACCGGGAATGACAGTGGCCATCGCAGCCTAAACCAGGCCTTCTTGTTGGACACTTGGGAACTGCCCAACTCCACTAAATGATTTAGCTTTAGGTGGCTTCTCAAGTTTCATGTGGTCGTAAAAGAAAGCAAAAAGGGACTGGAAAAAAAAAATAAGAAACATCTAGTTTGTAACTAAATTTAATTTTTAAAAATTTTATTTGCTATGTGATGCTTTTGAATTAAAAAAGAAACCATAAAATTGGATTCAGCTGGTCTAATGTAATATCTGTAGGTTTCTTTATATTTGTCAAAATACATATAAATGCATTGCTCAGAATGAACAGTTCACACACACCCTCAAATTTCACCTGACAGATGTCATATTTACGGATAGCAATAGTGATTTAGGGAACTCCCAGGAAGCATCAAAATACAACCCTAAAAGTGGCATTATTAAGCTTCCGTTTTGACAAAGGAGTGGAAAATATAAATTTGACTAAAAACATAAAAATGTTTCAGCAAATATTCTAATGTCTAGAATAATTTTAATTAGTGCAAGTCAGCTCTAGTCACACACTGAACTATGGGAAAATAATAGATAAACAACTGAAAACTCTTTTAGGCACCTTGTGAACCATTTAAGTCCACAGAAGAAGTACTTAATACACAGACACCAGAGGCCTGAAAGAGTTCAATGTACCACCCCAAAGGAAATTTCCCCTCCACCCCAGTGCTGTAAAACCCAGAGGACTTTCTGAATGTGGGAGTAGCAATGGTTTATCTTCACAGCCAATATGCTTTCTTGAAATGGTAAAACCTTTCGATGCTTTAAGTAAGTGAGGATCATGGCTCCTTGCTGTTCTGGGGAAGGATCTGCTCAAAGTGATTTACCTCAACGTTTTCTCGGCATAGACAACGATCATGTTCACTGGGGACACTGAGGTTACTGGGTGAGCCACAGCCACTAGGCCTCCCCAAGAGCCGAGGGCGTCAGGGTTTTGACATGCCTCTAAGCCCTGTCTTGTGCAGATGGGGAGTTCTGGCTTAGAGCACAGTACCTGGGCAAGAACACATCGATACAGAGGGGCTTGGGGGTTGGTGAAAAGGTGTGTGGGGTGTCAAAGTTCCAATTCATTATCAGTGCTGTGAGAAAGCATGAAATGTACATATCATACACAGTAAAGAACACTTTTTTTTTTAAACAAAAATTTTAAAATTGACTTGAGTCCTTTGAAATGTTTGGATGAGAGATAATAAATATTATAAACTTGATTTCTCAGAATAAAAAAACCAACACCTCAAAGATCATATAAGTTAAATGAGTTCTCAAGATTTGTGAATTCTAGTCTAGCCAATTTATCTTCAATGCTTTCAAGAAAACACTGAAATTATAATACCTATAACTTCTTTAAAAAAAAAAGATCTGATTTTTATAGTGAAAACTGAATGTGGCTAAATGACCATTATCAACTACTATGAAATCCATTGGCTTTTTCATCCTTTTATATATCCAGAAAAAAATGAAAACCAACTTTTTTATATTACTTGTCTTTTGGCATCAGACTGACACCTGCCTTTACAAGTTAGGTCTAGTACACTGACTTGCACAAATTCCAGGTATACTTTTCCAGGGGCCTGAAACAACCCTCTAAATATCTACATTTTTGTTAAATTAAGTGTATATTGCAATAGGCCCTATTGTAGTTTAATGGAGATGCAGTCACTAAACAGGCAAAGTAAATTATCCACCCATTTGATCGAAGTCATAAAGCATATGGATAAATTAATCAGTGTTTGTTTCAATTATCCTTTCTTCTTCAGTAGGTAGATATAAGCACAGCTTTTGTGACATTGAAATTGTTTAAAAGTTCCCCTCTTCCAGTTTGAAAGTGACATTAACACAATGAATGTAAGTGACATTCCTACTGCTAACCTAATATGTTCCCTTCTGGTTTCTGATTTTCTGAATCTAGAGGACTTTAAGTTCTTTTCCTATTATGCTTTCATTCAACAGAGTTCCTCTGCCTCCCTCAGAAATATCCAAACAACTCTTCTGCTGCAGCCAGTAATGATACTGTAAACTGGTATTAAAGCATTCTGCAAAGTAGGAAAAAATGAATTTTGACTTATTTCCTAATAAGATGCTTTTATGCACTTATTTAAAATACTGTGGAAAACAAAAATTTTCAGTTGCAAAATCAACCGAATGCAAAGTCTCTAAATCCCAATATATTACTAATACCTTTCAAAGACTGGTCATATTTGTCATTATTGTGTTAGGACATCCAACCATAATGGGCAGAGAATTACAGCTGAGAAAAATAACTTTTAAGTTATTGGAAAAAATGTATGAAAAGTGCACCATGAAGCAATATACCAACATCTGACTGTCTTAAAATTGTACTCAAATGAGGTTGTTGGTTTTTTTTTTAATCTCTGGATGTACATACTGAGCAATGAAGACTTGCATGATTTCAAATATTACACTTTTCTAAGACCAGCTGAAATTTTTTCATGGCTAATGATACTTTTTTATTTTAACATATTACAAAATTCAAATTAATTATTATAGGTGCTTTTAAAACTGTAAAATAAATACAAGGTTGAGAGCTCAACATCTAATAAAAGACCACATTCAAAACATGCATATCAACCAAATATTTTAAAGGTACATGCATGGAATTGTAGTGATTTTTGTTCAATGCATACCTGATGAGAGATGGAAAAAGCCTCAGACTTTGATCTTAGCCAGTCCCATTGACTCTTCGTGGAAGAGAGCGCAATCCAGTCCTTTCCATTTTGGCCAATCTATGAAACAAAAAGTAAGAATGGACTATACTCTAAATGGAACTAATAGGTAAAGGATGGAAAAGAAAGGATAAAAAAACTGCAATTTCATAGCACATGCTAACATTCCATACTCTGCTGATAAGTCATGCATTAATTCTCACTAATTGCATATTTTTATTAGCTCTAAGCACATTTACATGGCCAAATAAATGCAGAAATAAAAAGTAAAATTGTATTACCTAGGTAAATGGTAATTTGTGATGTTGAATGACTCCCCACTTCTTTCCCAAATTCAATTTAATTTTTTAAAATCTAACTTGCCTACTGAGAGAAATGGGTATTAGGGTTACTGATCATAAAGCCAAACTGAACAAACTTTCATTAACTTAATAATATTATAGAAGACAAAGTTGGTTCTCTCTCTGAGAGCATCTGGAAGCTATACCAAAGAACAACAGACACTGATGAAAGCACGCTCACGCCCATGCTGTGAACACTTGTGCAATGTGGACATCTCTGAGTTATACTTTCGTTACCTGAAATACCTGCCAATTTATTTTTCAGAATGCTGCAAGGACTGTGGAAATGTATCAACAACTCTTTAAATATAGGTTTTCTACAGGAGAAGGGGGTGTTGGGAAGAAACCATTATTTGGTTTAGGAGATCACTGTTGAAATACCTTAAAAATAGTTTCAAAATGCCTATTAACAGCATGATCTTTAGCAGACTAAGAGCACATGCAGAAAAAAAAATTGTTATCAATTCTTGATTGTACAAGTAAACATGAAAAGAATAATGGTCAAAAGAGAATCACTCAGAATCTTCTGTTGCAGGAAGTTCAGGGCTTAAAGAGAGATTAGTAAACAGAACATTTTAAAGAAGAACTGTTCAGAAATCACAATCATAAGAACTTGTGAGGGATAATGTAAATCAAATAAATAAAATACAATAACAAAAGGATTTGCCAAATGACAAGTTAAATAAAAATACCTTTAAAGTTCTAAACATAAATCTATTAATTTCTCCTGAAATTAAATGATCACATACTTTAAGAATTTGATGATGCATAAATAAAATATTTACTAGAGGACATTCAAGCATGATTTAAAAAATACTAAAGATATATTTGAAAGCAGCATTATTCTCAAACTTTAAAGGATACGACAAATAAAAATCTAGACCAATAAAAGATATTTTTAAAAAGTTAAAGCAAAACCTCCATTCTTTTGTAAAGCATAGGACATGCATAAATGGAAGAACTGAATTCTCAAATCAAAATTACAAAATAATGAAATTACTCTTGTAAATACTTACTTGCTCAGGGCACATACTGAGTTTTTGGTAGGGTAATTAAGAATATGAAGACCCATTTTGTGAATTACATTATTTTAATGATATAAATAACTCACAAGTGTAGACTGTTTTCATCTTTATTACCTCCCTGGAACTCAACTAACCTCAGAGGTAGATGGTATTCATCATCACTGCCATTTTAGAGGTAAGAGGCTCATAGAAGTTGAACAACTTGACAGCATACACAGGATCAAGGGGGTTAGGCCCTGAAACTCCTACCTCACTGCTTATTCTACAGCATCTCATGAGAAGAGCAAGCTAGGTAAACCAATGTGCAAGTGGATAAATTCTGCCATTATATTTAAAAGATTAGAATAGAGAGAGGATAGTGCCTATTTACTCCAGCAGAGCTGCCAAATACGATTCCCACAAGGAAACAAATTTAAGGCTTAAGCAGCTTCTTTTAATCAAGACAGTTTATAAAATTAAGCTTTAAGTAATTTAAGTAATAGTTAAAATAATAACTAATATATCTGTCTGAGTAGATGATTTGGACAGAGGAAAAAAAAAACTAAAACCAAAATTGACTAGTAAACAATTTATATATTTTTTCTTCTTTCTCTGCCAATATAAATTTTATTGTACCTCAAATACAATAAAATTTGTATTTATGCTTACTTGTTTAATGGCATTTTTAAATTTATTTTTTTACTTTTATTTATTTTAGGAGGTACCAGGGATTGAACTTGGGACCTTGTACATAGGAGGCAGCCACTCAACCACTGAGCTACATCTGCACCCTCAGTGGCATTTTATAATAAAAAAGCTTAGGATTCTAAGTATTTCAACATAGTTTAAAATTATATATCTTGTTTTGAAATAGTCCAGCAGTCTACAAATTATTCTTGCTATATATTTTACAGCCTGAAATGAAATAATAAAAGAATCATTTTCATTCATTTTACCACAAAACATAATTCCAAAGAAATGGTTAGCTTCCCCAAATTAAACATAATTATTGTGAATTCTTATATGAGTTGTCAAATATTTCAAAGGACCAAAACAAAGGAGACCAGGAACTAGTTAGAGTTTATTATTATTTGACTTGATATCTTAAACAAAGAAAAACATATACAGTTTTTAGTTACACAATCCTAACTAAAATGCTCACTAAAACTATCTGTTCACTCTCTTTTATAGGATTAAGAAAACCTTTTTAATATCAGAGTGCTATTCTAAAAAGGTCTGTGTCAAAATCTGTTTCTTTTCTTTAAAAAAATTTTATCAAAGATTGTTTACTATGCTTTTCAAGTGATGAAAGTTCATTTTTGCGTTGGTCTGAAGAACTGTGAAGCAAGGTAGAAAAGATACACACAACAAATTCAAATCACTCTAGGGAGAGATACTCTTCACAACACCCTTCTATCTTTTGCTGGTAACAAAACAAGGCATTTTTCCCCCCAGGGCTACTTTGCATATAAAAACAATAATTAAAGGGGATATTGTGTGTGTGTGTGTGTGCACATATACACAGGTTTATCCTCCTATGTTTTATATTCCAAAATGATGACTCACACAGTAAAATAACAAGCAAAAAGGAATCATACATCAGAGGGTCTACTAAAATGAATTCCTATGAGGGTGTCAGCAAAAGAACAGGCCTGCACTGAAACTGTTTCTACATTTTAAATTCCATAGTTCTGCTGTTCATTTCTCTAACAGATGTGAATTTTTACACTACTTACCTGCATCAATAATTCTTTCATATTTAAGTTAAAAGTCAAACTTATACTTTGCTAATTAAGAGCAAATGCCACTGATAATCATAGCTTTATTCTCCCTTATGCTAATCATAAATCACCATAGGAAACAATTGAGAAAATGTCAAAATTTAAAACATGTTTTTCATATAAAGTAAATAAGGTAGCTTGCAAAAGGAAACTTACCAGTAATTAATGCTTTATGTGTATAAAACACATTAGTGATTTAATGTTAAAGAAACTATCAACGAGGTAACACAAGTGGAGGACAGTTAAGTTTGAAGCAGACAATAGCATACCTAGAACAGTTTTTAAAAAACAATTTCAATGATCCTGCATGAGAATTTGGAAATTTTTACAGATTTCAATCTCCACAGGTCTATAAAGTCACTTGTTACAGAAAAGTAAAAGGAAAAAAAATATTTTGCAACTATAAAAACCGAAGAGAGAATTAAAAATAGACTGTAAGCATCCTAGGGCAGGGTCGTGTCAGTTTTATTTGCTACAGTTTCCCACAAAAGACAGTCAAGCAACTGTTGAATAAGGGCAAAAATTAAAACATAGAAAGAGCTGACCAACAGCACAATGATGCTCTGTCCTAGTAGACAGAGGACATTATCTGTCCATCTATATATCAAAATAATGCAGTATGGACACAAGTTAGTCCAACCAATTAAGCTAAGAGAAAGATATTTTTTGAAACTCAGCAGCTATTTGTAAAGTCTTAGATTAAAACAATAGCAATTATAATAATAATAGCTGTCCAAAATATTGTTTTGCTTTTAGAAAACAAGCATTCTTTTATTATCTTATTACAGAATCAACTAGTATTAAGGAGACAATATCAATCAGACCCCCGTTTCCTTGGTGAAGTGAACACTTCTAAAGTGAAAACATGCCTTGTGCCTTTATCTGTGCCTGGAAGCAGGAAGGCTGGTTGGATAGTTAGATGGTTAGAGGGGGCTACTGGTCCCTAGAAAGGAGAATAGGAAGGCACGCCTACAGAAAAGCTTCGAACATGGCAAAAAGTCAGGACAGAGTGTGCCTTAAATAAGTCGTAGTAGGTATCCAAAGAACTCATCTATCTTATACCCCGAGTACTGAAAACTATATTTATTTACCTATATTAGATGTCACAGTTAACTAAAATTAATAAAAAGTATGCCTCTTTTGAATTATATTTGATATAACTTATTTTGAGCAACTCATTAAAATGTAGTTCTAGGACAATCCTTTTAAATCTACTATAAAATTTAGTGTTACTGATGTTTAGAAATGTCTGATATTCAATCTACAAATAAAAAAGCTAACAGAGAAATGAAGGGAAATAGCAGACTTACTTGTTTTCAAGAACTAATAGGAAAAAGTCAAAGAATTCCAAAGTGAAACCAACAAATTCCAATGTCAATTCTCCTATTGGTACAACTAGGATGTTTCCTTTCAGGCCACCTTGAACCTGGAGATGGCTGTTTATTTCAAGTTTTCTAGAGTACCCAGATAGAATTAATAGACAATCTGATGAAGATGGAATATTCAAATAAATCTTATCTTCCAATTCAGAAATATTTTCCTTGGTTATTTTATTTATTTATATTTTTTGAGGTACTGGAGCTGATGATTGAACCCCAGACCTCGTATGTGGGAAGCCAGCACTCAACCACCGAGCCACATTGGCTCCCCTGAGTTGGTTCTTTTGCTTGCTTGCTTGTTTGTTTTTAGGAGACACCAGGGACCAAACCCAGGACCTCCCATGTAGGAGGTGGTTGCTCAACTGCTTGAGCCACATCTGCTCCCCTTGGTTAATTATTTTATGGAGAAGATATGTCATGTTAGTATAAATAATTTTTCTTCTTTTCAAAGCTTGCTTTTAATAATCCATAACTTAGAATTTAGAATTCCAATTTAATCACTATGTGGGGTGTATTTTTTTCCTTATGATTGTATATTCTCATCATGATCAATATTGAAGTATTTTCTTTTTCTTCACATAGGACAAACAGTATTTGCAATAGGAATGAGAAAGGAATTGTGCAAAAGGGAAGCAATATGCCTGAGAAAAAGCAAGAGCCTCAACTATACCTGAATACAAAGTAAGAATGCCTAATCAAAACATTATTTTTAGAGGCTTTCTGGATTTTTTTTTTTTTTTCTTTTTGAGGAGGGAGGAATAAAGCATTTCCAAAATACTGGCCCTCCAGCTCAGATTATAAAGTAAGTAGCTAACAGGTCCGCTCAATCTGAAAATGGCATATCGTAAATTGTGATGAGTTCTTTGTTTTTATTACCACTAACCACTTAAATTTCTGGGGGTACAGCAAAAATGTTTGACACCAACTATAAAAATGTTCACACTGAAGGGCCTTCTGAACATTTGGAGGACAGCATTACAGTTGCTACTGAAATCACAAATATAGGATAATCCTAGCTTCATGTTTGAACTCCCAAGTACCCATCCTGAATCTGCCTACAAATTCAAATGGAAAGGTAGACATTAGTACACATTTTGATAAAAGTGATAAGGAAAGAAAACTTAAGTTATATATGCTCATGCAGAGAATTAGTTTTAAGCCATATCAAAGTAAAAGGCCCTTTAAATATGGCCTTGTGCTATGACAGACAATGCAGTGTAAACGCTAGTCTTAGTGTGCTGGTTCTTGAGTAGCACTAAAAACTGTGATGAAAGCAGAAACTACATACAATTAAAGGTCTTACATGCTATCAGTTTGTCCTCCCTAAGCTATGCCCATGTGGCGATCCAGGACAAACCTCTTCTGATTATTCCCACAATAGCTGAAGGTAGACAGGATCAGTTCTAAGCAAGATTGTCAAGGCAGGGGTGGCCATGTTGTCTTCTCCACCTATGGAGGACCACTGTGCCCTCTCCCAGTTTTCACAATTAGAAGAGATTTGATATTTATATTCCTTGATGGATTCTACTTAAATGAGATGAAACTTCAAAACATTACATCTCTGAGCCGTTTTTCCCTAATGGGGACTAGTAAAACCTTCTTGGAATTATGAATATGACCTCTCCTCCTCTAGACTGTAAATTTATTTATAAGGAGACTATCAGTTGTCCTTAAACCCCCAGCACCTGCACAGTGTCCTGGCACACAGAAGACATTTGATAAATATTTGTTGAATAGAATAGTAGGCCCTTTAAAGAATTTCTGGAATCAAAACAAAGCTGGTAAACATGTTTTGGGGCTTATGAAATTTCAAATCTGTTATAAAGCAAGCTCAGAAGACAAACACATGGATTTACATTATTAGTTTTGGGAGAGGGATATAAATGGAGAATTCTGGAGGTTAGGGAAGTCAGTACTGCTTCTGTGTCCCTGGGAAGCATCACCCGCTTCAGTGGGTATTGGAAAGCTAGGGAGGCTCGGCAAGGTGCTACTCAGAGGTCTGCCTGTGTCCCAGATGAGCATGTGGACACACAAGCTCCAGAGTGTTTCTAGAACAGACGAGTTTCCAGAACACTTCTGCTTTCAAGTATTCTATTGCATAGTTCCTTAAGTACATTTAACTTGTATTGATCATGATTTATCATTTAGATATAGGCAATGAAGTTCTAGGAGGAGGAAAAAGGAACAAAGAAAGATACAGAATCTCTAAATGGAATGCTTTTCATGTAAAATTAAAATATGAAGATAATACTGAAAATATCAGAGAAAACCTGACTGATTACAGATACAGGAGAATCCAAAAGAAGAAAACCTGCAGAAGTATTATTTGGCTAAGTAAAAATAATTAAATATTTTTCTTTTTTCTGGCTACTAAAATCAGCTTAGTTTTAAAACGTTTAAAAACCAGAATAAAGTAAAAAAGAAAAAATCCAAAAACCATAACACTAAAAAAACTTGGCATCTTTTTATATATTTAAAAAGATACTTCTGGGAAGCGGGTGTGGCTCAATGGATAGAGCCCCCGTTTACCATATGGGAGGCCCCGGGTTCGCTTCCCGAGGCCTCCTTGTGAGGGCACGCGGGCCTGAGTGGTGCGGAGGGCTGATGCAGCAACCTCACAGCAGGAAGCGGGTGTGGCTCAATGGATAGAGCTCCCGTTTACCATATGAGAGGCCCCGGGTTCCCTTCCCAGGGTCTCCTTGTGAGGGCAGGCTGGCTCACGCGGCTGATGGGGCAAGACCTCACAGCAAGGGGGAGATAAGCAGACACAGAGAAGACACGCAGCGAATGGACACAGCAACACAAGCAGCAAGGGGGGGATAAATAAAAAAATAAATAAATCTTTAAAAAAATAAAAAATAAAAAAAATAAAATAAAATAAAAAGATACTTCTAATATATGAATGGCTAAAAATGCATGCTAACTTGATTTTAGTGTTTAATCACCAGAGAATGTCGTGCTTATTAGAAAATTTTAGCCAGATTACCTTATGTCCCTTTTATTTGATTATAAAGCTCTGTTTGTGCATATGTGCGGCCCTGCCTGGCTCTCAGCTACGTGCTCCTTCCCCCGGCTGGGCTTCCACCTGCCCTCGGCAGAGCACTCAGGAGGCTGGGTTCATCCCCTGGCACTCGGCATGGCCACCTTGGCTGCTGGTCTGGCTCTGACTCTGGGCCAGGGTTCTGATAGCTGGGCTCTGGCTTCACATCCTGACAATCTGTCTAGTTCTGAGCTTCTTAAGGGCTAGGGGCCCTGCCCACTTTGCTTTTTACCAGTCTATCCATCCTAGTCCTTGGGGTCCTGACCTCTGAACACCAACCTTGTGTTTGAGGTCCTGCTGGCAGACTTACCTGATGCCTACTCCAGGTGTGCTTGGATTTCCAAGTATTGCTACACCTAGATTCTGCGCACTGAGTTGCACTTCAGGTTGTGAGACCTAGATGCTTGGGTTGTACCTTCTTTCCAACAATTCTAACATATTGCCATTGCCCGGCTGGGCTCCTTATTCCAGCATCTGCCCCATCCCAGTGAGAAGATCAAACCCGTCTCCCCTCCCCAGCCCCACAGCTAATCAGATCCTTCCTAGCAGACAGAAAAAGATATAGTGATAACATGGGACACTCTGTCCCTCTGAGCAAGATTCAGAGAAGGAAGAGCTTAAGAGTTCATTTGTGGGCTATTTGGGGAATATGAAGAAATAATATTTTACTGCAGCTAGTAATTTTGTGCACAGATTAACGATGATTACTCCTTGCCATCATCCCAACCTTTCCAATATATCATAACTATTATAATGAAGTCCTGTTGAACACAATACATATTTATAGACCCTAAAACAGTAAGTGGCATGCTTATTATGTGGCATGCTTTTCAAAGCTTTTAATATTACATCTTATATAATTTAGAAACTGGAATGCTTTATCTCTTTGAAAGCCATGCCATATAATGATTAAAGCCACCTACCTGAGACCCTGCTCCAAATGCTACCAAGGCAATCTGATTAATAGACCATCACAGAATGAAGCATTCTGGGTGCCAAATACGGCCAATGCAGCACCAAGAGGCAACCTAAAAAGAAAAGAAGAGTTAGTTTGAAATTCCAAAAGTCAGACCCAATCTGGTTAATGGCATATGAACCAAACAGATTTTTAAATTTATTCTTACTTATTCAAATTCTTCGTGCTTTATTGAAATATCTATCTTAAATCCTGTAGAAACAAAATGTGAAACAAAGTATTTATAGTACATTGAAAAATGAAAAGTAAATCAAGACCCTTAGATTTATAATTAAGAAATATAATTAAATTAGTTTATTCATATTCAAAATTTTATTTAGTAAATCATTACTCCAAGTTAACTACTGTTTCTCAAATTTTCATTATATTCTAAACACATCCACTATTTTCTCTGTAACAACCTTTTGAGGTGAATAGCTTGTTCTGAAAAACAGCTGACAAGAGAAGTCCTTGCCTGATTAGTGATTTTCATCAGTCAGAACCAAGCCATCTGTTCACAAGGAAGGGTGCAAACTTTGGAGAGCCAGAATAAGGAGAGAGGATAATTTCTCAGCTCCTGTGTTAGTGAATTCCCAGGGGCACGCCTATCTTCATCAACATACATGTATTTTGAAGTACTTATGGATTAGCCTCAGTTTCCTTCTGCTGGTGCAGATAATGAAGATCTACCTACATGGATGGTACAAAAAAGAGGGCCAGAAGTTCTGTGCAGAAAACCACCTGCTTCACTTCCCTCAATTACACAGGATTACTGCTCTAGTAGGAGAAATGTAATAACTATTCCTGACACCTATTACCTATGGTAGTGATGTGGGCTAGTGGGGATGCAGACAGTGTACACAGTTCTCGAGGAGCACATGAGCTAACTGTGGCCATGGACTAGTTCATTAGAGTGTGACAAATGAACAGCAAAAACAATATTATATGGTATATACAAATACCACAGAAGATCAGGAAAGGAAAGGAATATTATGGATTACTGGCGATTTTTGCCTCAAAAAATACACAATTAAGAGAAACGGGAAAAAAGGTAGGGGGTGGGTGGGCAGCTACCAGAACTTGTGTGAGTAAAGAATCAAAGGTTGGAATCAGAAAATTTAAGGATTCAGATCAGAAAAGTGCACTGAAGCTCAAATGGCTGGGATATCTTAATGAGGATCTTACACATGTGTACTAATGATAATAAATGAGGCAATAGTAAATTACTGCACAAATCAAATGGTTCCATTGCATGGAACAACAAATACTTAGGGAGGGGAAGGGGAGAGAAAGGAGGAGAGTGGAGGGAAGAGGGGGAGACGGGATGGGGAGAAGGAAGCAGAAAGGGATGGGAGGAGAAAGTGCTTGGATATGAAATATATAAAAAGTGGGTGGTAGAGGAGTGCAAAGCAGATAGCTGAAAACCAGCATAAACACGCATCCCTAGGGAAGAAAGACCACTTACATGCTTGGTGATATTAACGGAGATAAGAGGAAGGAAGACAAGAGAGTTGTATAGACCACTCTGATACAGATTCAAACCAGATTACTGGTTAATGCATGCTGGTGCCTAATGGCCACCACTATGAGACCAAACCAGGTAATTTAAAGGGGGTGGAGGCGGAGCAGAGATAGAACTTCAAGGATAAGGAAGAAAAAGGGGGCAAAATCCACAAAAAGATAAAGCTGCTAAGTGCTACAGAACCACCGCACAATTCTTGCATAGCATTCACCACTTAGGCATGAAAACCTTGAACTTCAGAAAGAAAGAACATGGAATGGGGTGAGGTAGGAGAGAGGGAGACAATGGAGGAGACAGAAACATCTAAATTGAGTATCGCTACTTTGGTGATAAGGAAATAACAGCAAGAGGATGCTTTCCTTCAAAGAACTTTGCACGGAAGAAAAGAAAATATCTCTTGTGTCACCGATAAACTGGAATATAACAGGATCCTGGGCAGAGAGACAAGAGAATGCTTATTAGTGGATAAAGAGGCAGGGAAGAAGGCAGAACACTCTTGAGGCGACAGGGCCAAGTGAGATCCAGAGAAAAGGGAAAGTTTCTCAGTCTTGGACAAGGAAAGGGGCTTCTTTACTGACCTAGGAGGGATGTATGTGCATCCTGATAAGTTTTATGATAGAAAAGAAGAGGCAAGGAACGTAAGGAGCTGGCTCAACTTGGCCAGTGCTGAGCAGAAGGGTTGTTATGCCACTAGGGATGAGGGGGGAATGTGACATTTGGGCATGGAAAGCAACGAAGGTTTGAAACAGCCATTGTGGAGAACAGGAGGGGAGCTGTGGAGAAGCAGTGTCCTTGATGGTTTTACAAAAACAACAAACTTGCCATAAAGGATTAAATCTCTTGGTAACTGCTGGTGAGAGTGTAAACTGTTGAAACTTTACTCAAATACATTGTGGAAAATATGTAATTAAAGCCCTTTTTTAAGGTTCATATATACTGACCTGCTATTCCATTCCTAAAACTTTAGCACAGAAATGATGAGAAACAAGGATTCAAGTATCAGGATGTTCAAAGTATATTTTAGGTATAAAAATTGATAATGTCTAATAAAAGGGGGTGTATGATAGAATACTATGTAGTCATTAAAAATCATGCATTTAAAGGATACTAAATCACATGGGAAAATACTGATATGATGTTAAATTTTTAAAAAGACACAGAATAAATATATACATTGTGATTCCAATTTTGTAAAGAACACACTTAAAATTAGTTTCCCCCCAACACTAGGTAAGTTATAAGTAAAATATTTGCAGGATAGAGGCTTTCTACTTTTCTGTATTTTATAAATATCTTAATTTTATAATTTGAAAAATGTATTTTATCAGCGAGAAGGACAAAGTTATCATATTGAAAAAACTAAAATTAGTGCGATGAGAAATCTTCATATAAATTTATTGAAGTTTGAAAAAAAAAAAAAAGAAAACAAAAACAAATCCTCCCATTAAGACGGGGGGAAAAGACGAGAGGAATACTGTCTTAAATGTAAGAGCTGCCTTCACTCCTTACTAGGAAGGAGCACGTCCATCTCTGGGCAGTTTTTAGAGCCACATTCTCAGCTGTCACCGTGGAGAAAGCCAGCACAGTTCACCTGTTGCTTCACGACTGGCTATTGCTCGCTATGATTTAAAGGCTCCAGGAATACAGGCTAACTGGAACCCAGGCCTATAGAGAATAAATATTTCTGAGATGAGTTGCACTTATCAAATACCAAAGGAAGCACCCACTGAAGCTTTCAATGCAGCCTCTGTGCAGACCGTTTAAATAAGTTCCTTAGTAGCAGCTTTAAAAGGAAAGAAATGCCATGCTAATTGGGAGGCCTACCTTTGATTCATTAAATAAAATGAAAAGCCAAGATAACAAAAGAACGAGGATGTGTTAGCCAAGTATGAGCAGGTATTCCAGCTACAAGGAATCAGAAATTGCAGGGTGGGTCCGGAAAACATCAGGAACTCAGTTTTTGAAGCAGAGAGAGAAAAACCAGAGTGATGAGCCTGGAAATGTATGGGGGACATTTGTATAAATCATTTTTACCAGGGGCTGAACATTTTAAATTATCCTAATAATTTATAAATTATTCCAAATGTACAACTTGTTGCTCCCTCCCCTTAATCCCCCCCCCCATTCCTGGCCACGTTTTTAGGTCAGAGAACAACCAATCTTTGTGTACCTTCACTGTTTTCTGAAACAGAATTAAGGAGGTGAATCTACTCTCAATTTTTATTTAAGTATTTGCTAAAAGAAGGTTGACCTTCCTAAATTTTAAAACTCACTTGAGCTTCTGCATTGTTTACTGACAGGTCATTAACAAAAAGCCTTTCAGGCCTGGCTATGTGAAGCCTCAGGGTCCTTTCTCGAAGACTCTGAGCACCACCCCTTCTCCACAGCTCTGCCTTTGTCCCATCCCCCTGGACCTCTTCCCTATTTGACAGGGAGACATGTTAAAGAGAGAAGGTCTTTCCATGATCTCCAGCAGTATAGCTCTTGAACTCATGTTTGCACTGCTCCTGTAGGACTCTGCCTTGGAGCGGCTGCACAGCCCCAATCCTAACTCCCATTCCAGAGCCGTCAGCAGTACCAGCCAACAGGAGCATGACAGCAAAGGATTTGCTTTTTGGGAATCAGAACTGGATTTGAATCCTGGCTGACCCTTCTTATCAGTGTAACATGGGATAATCTCTCTTCAGCGTTTTCCTCTGCGAATGAGAATCAATACTTACCATGAACTATTATTGTGAAAATTAAGCAAGATGATGCGTGTAGGGTTTCTAGCATAGTGCAGAGGGCTCAAAAAGCACAGCTGTACTCAGAGTCAGAATCTAAATCTAGAGTATAGGTTACTGGGAGATGGGGTAGGGATAGGGGATGGGAAGGTAAGGCTTAAAATGTACAGGGTTTCTATCTGGAATGATGGTAATGTTTAGGAATGGGTGGTAGTGATGGGAGAACAACACTGTGAACACAATTAACAGCACTGAAATATATATCTGAGTAAGATTAAAAGGGAAAATGTAAAGTTGTATATATGGTAAAAGAATAATGTTTTTTAAATCCATGGAACTACAGTACACAAACAGGGAACCCTAAGTTAAACCATGGACTTTAGTTAATAGTACAATAATAAAAATGTGCTATCATTAAGTGTAACAAATGTTTCACATCACTGCAAGATGCTGGTGATGGGGTGGTGTATGGGAAACCTGTATTTTATGCATGATTATTCTGTAAACGCAAAATTTCTCTAAGAAAAAAAGAAAAAAGAAAAAAAAAAAAAAGCAGAGTTGTTAGATTCAGTGTGTTACTTAGAAATAAGTGCTGCCCCCACATGGCTCAATGTGCACTTAGAAATGTTTTTTTCTGGCACAGAACCACAGCCAGCAGAATTTTTAAATGACAAGCATTGGGACTACTCCATGTGAAGAAGACATCTGCACTCACATATGAGATTTATATTAAAAGTGATGCTATTTGGCAAAGTGTACTTTTGATCTTCTCATCTCTGTGACAAAGGCAGGTGTGCCCTAAATTCTATGGTGGTCATGGTCATAGATAATCCTGAACCACAGCTAAAATAATAGCAATCCATGTGGACCCAGCAGCTATAGTGTGTATTGAATTGAGTTGTAATATAGATGATAGGGTGCTGGGGATTGAATCATGACCCCCACAAAAGGCAAGTTCAAGTCCCAACCCCTGGTCCCCGGAGTGTGAACCCATGTGTAGAGAGAAACTTTGAAGATGTTATTAGGTAAGGTGTACCCAAACTGAATGAGAGTGGGCCTTAATCCAATAATGGCTGAGGTCCTTATAAGTAAAGGAAATTGGACAGAGAAAGAGAGAAGGCACAGAAAGCAAGAAACTGGAAGTCAACGGGACCTGGAAGAAAAAGGAGAAGATGCTGTCATGTGCATTGCCACATGATAGAAAAGCCAAGGAAAAAGGATCATGAGCAGCCAGCCCCAGAATGCCAGTGTTCTAGGAGAAAGCATCGCCTTGCTGATGTATTGACCCTAGACTTCTCTGAACTTCAAAACTGTGAGCCAATAAACTCCCACTGTTTAAGCCAACCCACTGTGTGGTATTTGTTTTAGCAGCTGGCAAACTAAAGCATACAACTACTGATTATCCAGGGATGACTGACCCCTGTTTGTGGCTTAACTGTAGTAAAAGATTACAATGTGTCCTTTCTCTTCAATGAGACAGTGAGAGGCAAATGCGAGATGCAGATTCTTTGTGAAGACCCTGATGGGCAAGACTGTCACCCTCAAGGTCAAGCCTGTGACCCCATCAAAGCCAAAATCTAAGACAAGGCAGGCATCCTGCCTGACCAGCCACACCTGATTTTTGTGAGCAAACAGCTAGAGGGCAGTCACATTCTCTCAACTACAACATCCAGAAAGTGTCCACCCTGCACCAGGTGCTTCATCTCCAGAGAGGCATCATTGAGTCTTTCCTCCACCAGCTAGCCTAGAAGTCCAGCTGCAAACCAAGGACCTCCTGTAAGTGTCGGGCTTGCCTGCATACCATCAACTGCCATAAGAAGGTCAAATAAGGGCCCATCTTCATGGCTCCTTGGCCTCCCCGGGGCAGCCTCCTTCCCAAGCTCCATGGTCCTGAGCCCTCAATAAAGTTTCCCTTTCATTGGGGGTGGGTGGGTTGGGGGGGAGCATTATAATGCACCTGAGATAATAAGATCATGAAAAATCAAAGAGCTATATATTAGAAAAAACTATGCTATCAAAGTACAGACTAACTAAAATTTCAGAGGAAATGCCTCTGTCACAGAGCCTCTAAAACAGGAGTTCTTAACAAGGGGTCCATGAGCTTGAATTGAAATTCAAAAAAACATTATTCTTGTGGGGATGTGTTGGTGTGGATGCGATATATTTGTTAAATAATACACAGTATAGTGTGGACTTAGTAAGGGGTCTGTGATTTTCACCTGACTGGCAAAGGGGTCTGTGTAAGAAAAAAGGTTAAGAACCCCTGTTCTAAAATTAATCCCCCCTCCTCATCCTCTTGACTGAAGCAAGGGTTGGCAAGAAGTGTGTGGAACTGAAACCTGTCTTGCAGAACCAGGCTGGTGAAGGGATTAAGTAGGGAGGAAATGCAAAAGGAAGAGACAGGATCCAATACTGGAAAATAATGAATACTCAACTGAGACTCATACCACACAGGGGAGGCTAGAATAGATAGTAACTTAAAGCTTTTCAACAAGCAATGTGTGATACTTGGTGCTTCCAAATTATTATACTTTTATTACTTTTGGACTTTTGCTTAACCCCTGCAGAAGAAATGTTTCTAAATACCAGATGCAATTTGAACTAAGCAAATTTCCATTAGGTACACTCTGTCACATAGTTGCTTCTAGCACCAATACAATATATGGCAATTTGACCTATAGGTAACAGCCAGAATACCAAACTTTTCCGTTTTCTTTTATTTTTAAAAATTTTACTGGTTTTTTATCATAATGGAATGAATAGACCTGAGCAAGCACATTTTCACATATTTGCCTGTGCAGTATTAAACATGATTTTTGACCTTCCTGAACCTCAATATCTTTCAGTGTAAAATGAGAACACAGTCAATTCTTGGTTAACTGGGGCAACTGGGAAGTGGTGTGGGTGGCCACAGCTAAGCATGGCTAAAACAAAATTAGTCACTGCAATATACTGACTGACAGTTCTTTTGCTTGGTGAACTCTGGATAATAGGAAAACTATGGGACACTCCATGATGGGAGAAGGAGAAAAGGTAAGAATTCAGGAGCAACAAAAGGCACATGGGAACTCTTGGTTCTGTCTCTAATATCTTCAGTTAGGCCCCAGTGAAGGGAGCAAAATATAAGCTATTTCAGAGCAGGGATCTTGCCTTATATTCCATTTCTCTATCCTCAACACCTAGAACGGTGGATACATACAGGAGTCATTCATAGAACTGTTGAATGAACGGAAGGAAAAAAAGAAAAACAGATGATTTTCATCCTGTTGGCCATGTGGGTCTGTGGAATGTCAAGTACCCAATCTACTTGGTCACCTATGTAAATCACTGGGAATTGACAGAATGCTTTAAATTGGAAAATTCTCTTGGATTTCCCTCGAGGATCCCAGCAATCAAGAAGACATTGTTCTTTCAAGCTTGTTCTTGACTTGGCCCACTCTCCAGACACCAGGATGCTGCAGTCACTGTGCCATCTTGTGGTCATGTCTAGAAAGTTCGTTTTCCTTAATATGCCAGTACAGGCCCCCTACCTGCACAGAGATTCCCAGAATCTCGTGTAGGAACAAACTTACAAGCAAATAAATCTTGACTATTTAACTTAACTACCAAGGTATCATGAAGAACACAAAGATTAATTAGTCACCACTTCTACAATCAAGGAACTTATAGTCTAGTAGGGGACTAGTCTAGTACCCCAAAGGATATTTATAATTACTAATACAAAACAGAAAGCACAAAAAGTCATGAAATAAGTATAGATTAAATACAGTGGGGATTCATAGAAAGAAAAGGTTTTTTCAAGCTTTGGAGGTGAGAATTTTTGGAAGGAAGAGTCAACTGAACTGAGCCTTGTGAGAGGTAGGATCTGGGCCTATGCAAATGAGGGTGGGGAGTATGTCCCAGAGAAAGGAGCAGAATGAACTAGGGCAGGGCCTGGGGGGCATATAGACTAAGACTGGAATGGTTCTTACTGCATTTTGAGGAGAGCTTATGGAGGGGTAAGGACAGAAGTGAGAAATGGGGTTGCAGAGCAAGGCTGGGAGTTAGATGAGGCTATGGAAGGCCCATAAAGACTGGGTAACTATTTTCTTCCACAGATCCACTTGGCCAACAGAATGAAAAGCCTCCCTCCCTCCCTTCTTCTCTTTCTTCCATCCACTCAATGAAAAGTATAACAGTAAAAGGAAGGCTGTGTTAGTGGGAGGCACTCTTGTCTGGTGATGAAAGGGTCAAGTTGTACTAGTGTTGGTAAATTACTTAGTTTTATTCAGCCTCAGTTTCCTCAGCTCTAAAGTGAGATAATTAAACCCTAGAGCACTGTTGTGAGGAATAAATTATATTGTGTGTAAAGCACACAGCATAGTTAGCGGCTCCCAGTAGGTTTTACTGTTAAGTAAGCTAATAATATAAAGACCTTGAATGCCAGCTCATTAAAGCGTCAACGGAAAACAAGCAAAGTGTTTTTTGTTTTTTTTTTTTTTACATTAAGTAGCATGGTTTACTTAAAAATTGTTTCCAAATTTTCTATTAACAATGCACAAAAAACTTTAAGGCTAAAATATTTTCTCTTAATTAGGATTATCATTGGGCAAAGGAAGAACATATTTAAGAACTCTGATGCATCCTGTCTGTTTCCTAGAGAAGCCGAAACCAATTTACATTTGTTCATTACCTGCCAGCAATGTACAAATGGCTCTGTTACACTGACTTCTCACTAATTTCATACGCTATTTTTAAAAAAAGGGTGTGTGTGTTTTGTTTGTTTGTTTCATTTTTTTCCAATTAGGTAAAGGAAAAAAGCATCTCATTGCTTGTATACATGTTTCTTTGATGACACTGGAGGCTGAGCATTTATCTTCTTGTTTATTTTCCTGGTGTAGCTCCTCTTTAGAGATTCCATGCTTGGAATCTTTTGCCCTTCTATTTCTTAGCACCTTGCTATTTTTCTTATCAACATCAAGAATTCTTTAAAAATATATCAATTTTTTCACATTTTTTCCCCTCCCAGCTCATACTGGCACATACTGACGCGATGTCAAAGGTTTTTAAAAACAGGGTAGTGAGGGCACTTTAGTTCTGGGATATTATCTGATGGTGGGATATAAAAGGGATTTGAGGGGGGAGATGGCCTGTGGCAGAGACAGAGGACAGAAGACCACTACAATCCCACAGGTACTGTAGAGAAGGTGTTGCAGGCAGTAAGAAAATGAGGAACTCTCAAAGAATGGAGAGATGAGTATGAACCAGCAAAAGAGTATGATACGGAATGCCACAGACCAAGAGGGAAAACAAGGAAGCTGTGCTGTCATAGAAGCAAAAGGAAGAAAATGTTTCATGGAGGCAGTGGTCAGGATAAGGTCTAAACCCTATTACTTTTTGATTCAGTAACATGTAGGTTTTTGGTAATCTTAGAAAAATTTCAGGGAATGCAGGAACCAGAATGGACTGTCAAGGCTGAGGAAGAAGTGTGTCACGAGTGATCCAAGGCACTTGGTATACACAACACTCTTTGGAGAAATGGCATCAAATTGGAGGAGAAGGAATTGAAAGGAGAGGGCTTTCTGTGGCTGCCTTTTAAAAGATGGCAGAGGTTTGACATGTTTAAATGCTGATAGGAAGGATCTGGTAAAGAAGGAAAGGTTGAGAGACAAAGGAGAATGGATTAAAGGATCCAGAGCCCAAGAAGTAGAGATATGTGAGAACACAGTATGTGCAGTTGCTGAATTGAAGACCAAACAAGGAATGGGAAGAGTACAGAGAAGAGAGTTATTTAACTCTGCTTCACAGAGGTGACACCTGAGCAGAGTTTTCAAGGATGAATAGGTCTTGGCCAAGTGGACAGAAGGAGGTAAGAACATTCCAGCAGAGGAAATGGCACAAGCAAGGGCAGTCATATGAAAACTAGACTGACATGTTTGAGGAACCTAAGTAGTTTGGTACTATGGGTGCAAAGTGGAAGAGAGGACAAATTTCAGAGGGAAAGTTGGAGAGTAACCCGGGACCAAATCATGACAAGGCTGTGGACTCAAGCTGTCACTTCAGGCTCCTCTGTGCCGGCACTCTTAGGCACCTTGCACACACTACTTCTACACCACCCAGGGACATGATTTTCCCCGGTCACTTGGAAGTCTAGGGAAAAAAGAAACAAGAGGAGAGGATTTTTCCAGGGTTAGGGAATAGTACGGTCAGTACAAAGGGCAGTCGATGGAGTGAAACAGCCCAGAGCACCAGCAAGAGCAAGCTGAAGCAGGGAGCAGGATAAACCAGAGGAAGCTGAATGAACAAGAGGAGAGCAGGCACTGAAAGGGCAAATCATGATAAAGAACAGGTTCAGCAGGAGCAAGGGAGTGAGCTAAAAAGGAAAGGAGGCTGTAGTCAGCAAGGGCAATCTCAGGGTTCAAGTTCACAGAGGTGGGGCCATTCCACATGATGATGACACGTCGCAAAATATTATGCCAATGTAAGGTATTTTTAATATGTATTGTGATTTCAGAGTATCTTGATTATGACTTTTGACTATGACTACTACTTTAGATTTCTCAACTAATTATCCCTCAGGTATTCAATACTTAAAGATAACAAAGGAGGTGCTGATATGAATCCTTATTTTAAAAAGTAAAATTATCAGGTAACATTAATAAATTGCTCCCATAATTTACCTGCTTTGCAAATTCACATTAATTTAGAGTTTGGTTGGTGAGCTTCCACCCTTCCCCCCAACCTTACCATGAACTTGTAGTATTAATTAATATACAGTGATCTTTTACTTTTCCAGCAAGTCAATGATCTAAAACATAGGGAAAAAACCAGAAAGGAGGAAAACAGGCTCTGAAGGGGCCAGGGTTAGCTGTTGCCAATCTATACACATCCCACACTCTACTTATTGAGGGCAGTGACAAACTCTCAGGCAAATGGACAACAAGCTGGGTTACCTACATTTGTGGTTCAGGGATGATTAGCAGGCCCAGCTGTCAGAGGCAAATGTAATGATGGCAGCAAGAGTGACTGCTAGGAAGAGAACCATTTGAAAGATTATTAATACATACGAGAGGACTCAAAAGGCACAGATGTAGCATGGTGAGGTTCCTTTGGGTGATCATAGAGGGCTGTGCTGGGGAGGGTTCAGGACATGGGTGATTCCGTGTAATACTACTGGCCACCGAAAGTACTGTGACCTCCAGGAGGTCACAATGGCAATGTTTCTCAAGTAAAAGAAAACATTTATCTTTATGCTCACTAGTTTCATACCTAAGAATTTATCTGGAAAAACAAACAAACAAACAAACAAAAAAACAACAAAAACCAAACCAAACCAAAACAGAAAAACCCCTGAGATACATATAAAGATTTATGCATGAGGCCATTCCTTACTGTATTATTTAACAGCTGGAAACAAACTATGTGGCCAAGAACTGGGGGAGGTTAAATAAACTGTGGTGCCCATTTACAAATAGTCTCACCTTGGAGGAAAATATAGAAGTAACATATAAATGCCTGGGAAATAACCTTTATATGGTAGATTTTAAAAAGAATACAAAACAAAGAAAATCCCAATTCAGTTTAAAAAGTATTACATAGGCTTAAAGAAAAAAGTATCAGAAGGAAATAATTTGCTAGTATTCTGCATACTTTTTATGATGTGAACATTAATATTACATCAGAAATAAGATAGCATGTACCTATATCCACTATATCTATATAAATGTTATCTTTAGTGATCAGGGCATTCAATTCAATATTTACTTCTACATTCAATCTTTCCAATTTTTTTTCCCTAAGTGGCCATAACATGTTTGGAGGCAAAAGGCAGACCCTAAATCTGACTAAGTTTCTATAGCTGACTACCAATTTACAGAAGACAGGCAGGGTAAGGGTGTGGAAGGGGTGGGGGAGAGGATATAGAAACATGTCAAACAATAATATAGGGATGCAATGAGCAAAATCCAGACTTGTGGGAAACTTTATGGGACGAAAAAACAAAACAACACAAAAATCTGCATTTCTTCAACAAATAAAATTTATGGGAGAACAAAGGAAAAAAAAGACTCGAGACATCTCAACTAAGTAACAGTGTAGGTATGGGCCTTGTTTGATTTGGATCATACAAACTGGAAAAAAAATGGAGACAACTGTGGAGATTTGAACACTACCTGGATATTTGATATTAAGGTACTATTGTTCATCTTAGATGAGATAATTGTATTGTGAATATACCTTTAAAAAGAGTCTGTATCTTTTGGAAAGACAAAACAAAATATACATAAATGGTGAGAAATAACTTTGCTTCAAAACAGTCCACAAGAGAGGGGATGGGAGTGGATAGGGGTACAGATGAAACAAGATTGGCTGCCAAGTTGACAACACTGAAGCTGGGTTATGGGTACCAGAGAAGTCATCCTGCTACTCTATTTTTGCATATCTTTGAAATATTCTATAGTAAAAGTTAAAAACAAAATCTTTAAAGGCAGTGGCTACACTTAACTCTACAGTCAACCTACATGTAGATGTTCTAATATAAATCTTGTGGGTGCTTAATAAATACTGGTTGAAGACAATGATAAAAGTCAGAGATGATTTACAATTTATGACTCTTAAAAATCTGTGAGCTGAGGTCTTCACATTATCAGTCTGAAACCTTGGCCCTGACACAAAGGTCACAGGCCAATTTATAAACTCTATTCGATTGAAGCCAAAGAGTTATTTCTTAAGAGTTTGAGATTGATATAAAGGGAATATAGTGTGGTAGATTGAATTTATGTGCCCTAGTAAAAATCATGTTCTTAAATTAATCCCATTCTTGTAGGTGCACTGTAAATAGGACCCTTTGAAAATGTTATTACTGGTTACAGTTAATCCTATTACTGGAGGCCTTATAAAGAAAAAACCACAGGGAGGAGTTGGGAGCCAAAGATGAAGGATAGTACGTCGCCATGTGACAGGAAAGCCAAGGGACCCCAGGAATGCCAGTCAGCCAGAAAGCTATTACCCCAGGAGAAAACAAGCCTTCTAGCCTCTGAAATTGTGAGCCAATAAATTCCTGTTAAGCAATCCATTATGTGGTATTTGTCATATGAGCTGGGAAACTAAGACATATGAGTAACAAATACCTTTAGTAAGTAATTTTTTAGAAATATTCTGGGAGAGGTTTTTAAACTTTTAGGCTATCAACTAATCATTTGGCACACAATGACTGGGTGATTTTTAATTCTAATAAATGTGGGAAATAAATGAATGTAGCATTTATTGAGGAACTGGGTCGGGCTGGGAGACAAAAGAACATGGTAGCCCATGGAGGCGATGGACCTATGTTATGGATTGAATCATGTTCCCAATAAAGACATATTCAAGTCCTAACCCCCCATTCTGTGGGTATGAACTCATTTGTAAACATGATCTCTGAAGACGTTATTAGTTAAGGTGAAGCTTTAATCCAATTTAATGAGAATACTTAGAAGGAGAGAAAATTTGAACACCGTACAAGATAGATGGGGATAAAGACAGCCACGCGATAGAGGCAGAAAAGGGGTTATGGACTGCTGGCAAGCTATTACCAGAATGCAAGACTTTACAGTAAGCATGGCCCTGCCAAAACTTTGATTTTGGACTACTAACCTCCTGCTTTAGTTTCCTAGCTGCTAAAACAAATATCATACAATGAGTTGGCTTAAACAATGGGAATTTATTGGCTCAAGGTTTTGAGGCTAGGAGGAGTCCAAAATCGAGGCATCAAGCAAGGCAATGCTTTCTCTCCAAAGACTGGCATTCTGGGGCTGGATGCCGGCCATCCTTGGCCCTTGGCTTTTCTGTCATATGGCAATGCACAAGGCAGTGTCCTCTCCTTTTTCTTCCGGGTCCCAGTGACTTCTAGTTTCTTGCTTCCCATGCTTCTATCTTTCTGTGTCCAATTTCCTTGCCTTACAAGGACTTCTGTCACAGTGGATTAAGGCCCACCCTCATTCAGTTTGGGCCCACTTTAATAACATCTTCAAAGGTCCTATTTACAAATGGGCTCACATCCACAGGATCAGAGGTTAAGACTTGAACATGCCTTTTGTGGGGGACATGATTCAAGCCCCATCACTTCCCAAACAATGAGATGATAAATTCCTGTTGTTTTAAGTTAACTAGTCTGTGGTACTTTGTTACAGCATCCTTTGTGTGGTGGCTTGGAGTTATGTACCCCAGAAAAACATGTTCTTCATCTTAATCCACTCCTGTGGGTGTGAATTTATTATAATTAGGACTTTTTGATGAGATCACTTCAGTTAGGGTACAGTCCAAATGAGTCAGGATGGGTCTTAATCCTATTACTAGAGGCCCTATAGAAAAGGCCACAGAGAGAGAAACCATGGGAAGAGCAAGAAGCTGGAAGTCCACAGGACCCAGAAGAGAAAGAAGACACCACCACATGCATATTCCATGTGACAGAAAAGCCAAGTACCAAGGATCACTGGCAGCCAGTCACAGAACACATTTTTCGGGGAGAAAGCACTGCAATTTTGAATTCCTCCTAGCCTCAAAATCATGAGCAAATAAATGTCCATTGTTTAAGTCAATCCAGTGTATGAGATTTGTTTTAAGAGCCAGGAAACTAAATCACCTGGCAAACTAAGACAGCTCACTACAGTGGAATGATCCCGTGTTTTAGAGCAGAGTGAGGACCAGAGGAAAGCACCTGCTGGACTCAGAAGGGATGTGTGTACGTGTTATGTGCATGTGCTGCATGTGCGTTGATTGTATGTGTGTGCATGCACATGTGTGGTAGGAGCCCATTAATGCAACCTCTGTCAGAGCTGCTTCAGTGGAGCAGTGGGCAGAAGACCGAAATGGTGTGGTTTTGGAAGTGAAGATATGAAGGCCTGCAGGAGAAAGATGGTGGCCAGATGGAGATGGTAGAGGTTGGTAAAGGCTTTGAGTCATTTTGGTCTGGAGAATCTTGAACATCTCCACTGGATGAAGAAAAGGAGTCTCAGTGGGACAGCAGACAATTCCATATTCAATGGAACATGGAAAGGGAAGATGAGCCTTGGGCAGAGACAAGCAGAGCTTCTAAGCAGACAAGAAAAGAAGGGTTTAGGATGCAAATTTGGTTCCCGAAGAGGTTCTAGAGCAGCACTGACATGAGAACCCACAAGAGGATAGGGGCCCAAAGAGGCTGGTGGCCCCCTGGTGGCTGGGCCCTAAGGAAGGAGCCAGCCTCAGGGTCTGGTGAGACAGACTGGAGGCAGCCAGAAGCCAGAAAATGGGGTGCAGGTTCCCCTGCCTGAAGCAATCTCAGTACGACCCCAAGGAAACAGATGTCCTGAAACCTGGAGGTCCTGGCTTCTTTTGGGAAAGTGGAGAAGAGTGCAAGCAAGGAGGGAGCCAGTCCCTGAGGAGCTCTGGGCTGGTGAGAAGATAAGACCTAGACAGTCAAATGGTTTGGGCCTTCAGATCCCAGACTCTCCTTTACTCTTACAACTCAGTACGGGTAAGCCTATGAGAACTTTGTGAATGCTTACAGTGCAAAGGTGAAGGGAGATACCAAGATAAAAACTTGGTCTCAAGAATGGGGGAGAAAGACACAACTCCAAGTTGAAGCAGGTTGTGTGCTCAGTGTTGGAATACAGGCACTAAAAAAGTACTTTGGGAGTATAGAACCTCAAAAGGACGCTGTCGAGGGAGAAGTGGGAAGAGAGAATCCCAAGTAGAAGGACTCCTGGGAGCCAAAGGCTTGGAGGGTTGAAAGTACGAGCAATTAGTATGTGGGTTATTAAAAATCTCCTATCGTTCGCAAGGTTGGGACTTAATATGTACATTATATTTGAGAAAAAACTTCCATGTAAGAATATCAACTTCTGTCTGAAGGGCTGGACTTGAAGAGGTTGGAATGGAGTTTAAGGTACCTTGAGTAGCCAAATGTTAATGTCCATTTACAAATTGTCTATGGAAAAACATTTTCAGAGGTCCAGCTGGGACTTCAGAACACATTACTCCCAGGGACGGGAAAGTATCACATTTCTTAGCCAAAGCCCCTGTTGTGGAAGTTGCTAAGACCAGAGGTACAGGTGAGTCATACACACACGTGTGTCTCTCTTTTCCCCTGAGGAGCTGTGTGCGGTCTTTCTCTCCCCTAATCCAGCGTGCCTAGTGTGAATGTACCTCCTCCTCCATCCCCAGTGGGAATTTTGTCTCCTCCAGCATCCTGGTGTAAGTGTAGCTCTCTCTCCCACCTTCTGGGGTGTGTGTGCATCACACACAGGTGAGTATCTCTACCCTATCCTGGCATGAGTATGTCTCCTCACCCTCCCCACCTTCTGGGTGTATCTCCCCTTCCCCATCCTGGTGTCTGCCTCAATCCCACCTTCTACTTTGTAGATGTGTCACCCTCTTCCCCTCCCCCAGATGTCTCTCCCCAACCCCATCCTGAGTGAGCACATCTTTCTCCTACAACCCCTCTGCACATGTCTCTCCCCCTTCTGGGTACTATCCTGCCCCTTGACTCCCTTCCCCCATCTCTCTTTCCCCTCCCTGGGTATAAGCTGGGTGTGTTTCTCTTTCTTCCCTCTGTGTATGTCTCTCCTTCCTGAAATATAAATATAATCATAAGCACAAAGACATCTGTGGAGATAGTTCTCGCAGGTATATGTGTCTCCCTGCCCCCACCATGTTTAGGTCTGTGTGTGTGCGCACACGTTTCTCTCTCTGGGTTTTTGTGTCTCCCCCAGTTCTGGGTGCTCTAGGTGTGTGTGCATCCCTCTGCCCCAAAATATATGTGGGTTTGAGTCTGTCTTTGGGTGCATGTGTATCTGTCTCCACAGCCCCACAGAAAAGCCGGCTGTGGGTGATGGGTGGCTTGCCTGGAAGTGAGGGGAGGTCTGTCTACGTGGGCGCCAGGGAGGCGGAATAAGCAGGTGCCAGCAGGGATCAGGCCATGAAGAGACAAATAGGGAGGAGGGCATGGGATGGGTGGGGAGCAGCAAGGCTGGAGACAAGCTAAGCCACCTGCCAATCTTGCTGTCTGGGCACCAAAGAGATGGTGATGCGCTTTACTATTAACAGGAGGCTATATTTCTAATGGCCAAATCCCAGCCTTTCCTTTCTTGACCTCCCTGTGGCTTGGCTTCACTTGTATCCCTTCTCCTCGATGTTTTTCTGTGACACCCTCTTTGACAACTATTAATCACAACAGCCCATGCCTGCTGCTCCTGGTCTTCTGCCAGCTTCAGTCACTAACACTGGTCCTCTGGTCTGCTTTAAAACAGCCAAGTGCTATGCCCCAGGATCTGAGGGAAAGAGAGGGTAGCATGAAGCCTGGACCCTGCTTGCAGGATCAGCACAGTGAAGCAGTTGACATACCTGTGCAGGGCCTGGGACTGCACAGTGTGTGAATGGAGGTGGCTGGGGAGGCTCTGGAGATACAGCATAGGGACAGCAGAGAGCACTTCACATGGCACAGCTGGGCTTGAAATGTGTACACGGGCCCCAAAGGAGCAGGAGAGGGAGGAGGGAAGGAGGGTGCAAGCAGGGAGGCCTTTCGAATTCCAGAGTCGTACCGTATCCGGGACAGGGGATAACTTCACCTTGCCACATATAGGACAGGGTGACAGATGAAGCAGGAGGCGAAAGCCTGCCAAGGACGGCCTATGCTGTGCTCAGCTCTAACTTCTCTTGGGGCCAGCCGGCCTGCTCCCTGACCTGACCCCCTGCCTGGCTCCTCTGCCTTGCTGGGCTCAGAGTCGGGCATGCCCATGGCTAGGTCCTCTGGGCTTTCTCTCCTGTATTGAGCTCCTCCCTCTCAGGATCTGCTGCCTGGAAGGGCCGCCCTCCCCTCCCGGCTGATTCTTCCTGGCTTGTTCCTCCTCATTATTTAGGCCTTTACACAAATGCTCTTTTATCAAGAGGTCTCCATTCACTGTCTCTGAAAGGGTTTCTTCTCCCTTTCCCCCCAGAAACCTCTTCATCCTTATATTCTTTATTACTCTTTTCATACCATTTATCCCACCTGAGAGAAAGGTGTTTTCTCTCTCTCCTTCACTCCTTGTGGGCAGGGTCGGGCTTCCTCACAACTGTACCCGTTTGGCAGGGCAGGCCCTCTGTAACGTGTGCCAAATAAATGATTGAAGAAAAGGTGTCCTGCACACAGATGGGAGATGCTGCTGTAAACAGTTGGAAAAACAGGCCTGGAGGCCCAGCAGGAGGTAAAAATTGAGGCTTTCTGAGCTTGCAGCTGCTAATTATGGGAGCTGTAGGAGGGGAAGTGGTGGTAGGGGAAGGGGACACTGGGGGAGGAGAAGCAGACCAGGCCAGACCCTGGGTAAGGCACAAACTCTCATGATCAGGGGCAGGTGGAGAACAGGTAGCATCAAAACAAGAGCCAAGGAAGAGCCAGAGAAGTGGCAGCAGAAGCAGAAAAGCAAGAGAGGAGACTATATATATTTTCAAGAATGCTGAATATTGCAGGAAGGCCAAATAAAAATAAAACAGGAAAGAGGCTACTGGATTAATAATTGGGGAGGAGCTATTGATGGATATTCTTCAAGGGCAGACTTGAAATGGTGGGTCAGATGGGTTAAGGAGTGGGAGAAAGTGAAGGAAACAGACTAGGCACAGCCCCTCTTTCAGGAAGTGTGGCATCCATGGGAAGAAAGAAAAAGGAAAGCAAAGATCTTTTATATTAGTCTGTTTTTTGATGTGGGAAGATTTGAGTATACTTTGCAGGCAGAGAGGAAGAGATGGAGAATACCAAGATGGGAGGTATGTGATGTTATACAAGAACTCAAGTGGTGGTGGAGCAACCCAGGCTTGAATGGGCTCTTCTCCTCAGCTCCAGCAGCCCCAGTGCACCTTTCACAGATGTGGGAATCCAACCTCCCCCACTACACTGATTCTCCTTGAGGCTCAACTGGAGGCCTACTGTCCTAAAGAAAGACGGGGGCACTATTATGAAAGACTCAAGAAGGAAAGAGAAGCTGGACAGGGAGCTGTGCTGAGGGCCTCACTCTGCCAGGACTTCTCTGAGAACTAGGCCAGCCAGGTAGTCAGAGGGCGGGAGAGAGAGGGTTCCAGGCTGCTAAATGTTAAAAATAGGGGATGAGAGCGTTGAGCAAAAGGATCTGACCGAGAACAGGGATGCAGGTAAAAGAGGGACCTTACATCATTAAAGACCCAGCTTCCCATCTCAAAACCCTCAGTAGATCCCTCTATTAACTGAATAAAAATTCTTAGTGTGGTATTCAAGATCCCAGATAGGTCCTGGCTCCAACCTCCCTCTCTAGCCTCATCCACCCTGACACCCTGCTCTAGCTCCAGGAGAAAACCTGACACGTGCTGAACATTTTGAGTACATCCACACTTCCACTGGTCCCTCAGCTTCTCCTGCCCATCCCCTGCTCTGAGGCCACCTCCTCGTGAGTCTAATTCACATGACTGGGATTAAATACCTTTCTTTATGCATCTACTTTGTATATGGCTCCACAATTAACCATCTAACTTCCAACTGGATGTAGAAAAGGCAGTTTCATGACTGGAGGCCTGAAAGAAGGGTAGGACCATGAGTAAAATTACTGATGTTTGAAAGGCTAGTTTTAGGGTTGTTGAGAGCTTGCTAGGCCAATCCTCTACCCCTTGGCTATGTCAAAGAGAGACTTGGAGATATATGTCCAGAGCTTGATCGGGAGAACGGACCTTGTGATAAAGATCTGAATCATTTGCCTAGCAGTGGGCCAGCACTTCCAGGATGGCTTACATAAGCCCTCTAACATTAGCAGACGGTAGCTCTAGTGTCCCTACCCATCACACCCATGGACTCGACCGTTAACTCTGTATTCTGCATCAAATTAATTTTCCTAATTCATCTTCCCTTGCTCAAAAAGCAGCACTGCCTTCTATAGCACATAGTGCAAATTCCTCAGGCTGGCAATTGAGGTTCTTCCTAATCAGGCCTTAGCCTACCTTTCTGGTCTTACCTTGCACTCCTCTCTAACAAATCACGACCCCTGTCACCCTGGTCTTCTTGGTGGCCATGGACAATAAGCCCATGTCTGGCTCCAAATCTCTGCTCAAAGCATTCTTTTCAACTGAATGTCCTCCTTTCTTTCTGCCTATTCCCACTTCATGCGTTTTTCAAAGCCCATCTCTCTCTCCCTTAAATATCTACAGTTTTTACTGTCTGTACCATTCATTTGGCATTTAAAACTATACTGCTCTGTGATATGTTTCATAAATTAATTCATCATCCAAAAGGTATAAAGACAAAGAAAAAATAGAAGGCAAATCTAAGTAGCCTAAGAGTGGCATGGAGTGCTCTCCTCCCTTCCGACCCCATTTGGAGTAAGAATAAGGAAACCATTCAAAAAGAAGATGAATATGAGATAGAGCTTAAAGGACTCGTATGTGAGAAAAGCACTGCAGGGAGAGCAGACATGGGTAAAAGCATGGACACGGTCAATCGTGGGATGTGTCTTAGAAAGGGCAAGCAGTCCATGTGGCCAGGAAGGAGGTGCCCTGGCAGTGGAGACATACTGGAAAGGGTGGTCAGCGATAGCTCAGGGACAGTCTAGCAAGAGACTAAACTTAACTTGGTGGGCAAGAGCAGTGTTTTAACATAATCCTAACTCTGCCTCCAGATATTTAGAGACCAGAAGTAGAGACAGACCAGTTACCACTTTGTCATAATCCCTTGAGGAGGCAGGCACGGGAATGGGAAGGCAGGAATGGGTGAGAATTTCTGTGGGGATAGGATCTTTATGACTCCACAAGAAGTGCAACATGAGGGAACTTTTAATAAACAGCATGAAAAGCAAAAAGAAACCACTGTTTTATCTTAGAAGATATCTATGTCTGATAAAATACTACTAATCTCTCTAAGTAGCAGCATGGTTCTCTGGAATTGGGCAAAGGCAAGAAACTTGGGGGCTATATTATATTTCAAATCATTCAAATAATTTATCTTGTGATTTTACACAAATTGTTACACCTCTTATATTGCTTTATTTATCAAAATAAATTTAGCAGAACCAGTCTTATTGTAAGGTTGCTATGAAGAAAAAAAGATAAGATGTAGCAGAGAATTAAAAAAAAAATTTCTCTCTCAAGGTTATATACTCTGATTCAACATTTAATGGCATTTCTAATATCAAACAAGCTTCTTTTTATTTTAAAGTGGTTTTTATGTGTATATTGTAGAGGAGACACAAAGGAAAGAGAGAAATCCCTAATCCCCCTAAACCTATGAAGATAATTACATGAAAACAAAATAGAGACTTTGAACTAAACTTGGGATTTTATAGTAATCAGGACAATACCAGAATATATAGGTAAATTCTTTCAGTTCCCCTGTGTGACCAATCATCAGTGACACATCTATCTTGGAAGCCTACTATCTAAAATTAACCAAACTATGCAATACTTTCAATTGCCACCTTACATAATTACACTGTTTATTTAACAGTATTCAAAAATTCAGAAAGAGATGCTGATTCATTATTCTGAAATCAAATGGCTTTGCTACAAACCCATTTTAAAGGAAAAATAAAACAAACAAACAAACAAACAAAAAAAACACAAAAAATCTTTACCTATTTTAGATCCTTAAAGACTGTAAAATAAAGCTTAGGTTTAGATCTTTTAAAAAAAAAAAAACTCCTTTAACTTAGTAAATTTATGAAAATTTCCCCAATTCCCTAAGCTTAAAAACAAGTCTGATATACAGTATTTTTGAACTTCAGATATTCAGTGTCACCTTTAAGACTTAAGATTTTATTTTCACAACAAATTATTATTTTATAAATACATTAACTCCAATCAACATAATTTAGGCTTACGTTAGCAAATTCATTTCTAATAATCAGCTTCTACAGCCTGTCCATTTTAAAGGCTTACTTCTAAGAAGCAACAATCCTAATTTCTAAAATCATTATTGCTCCCAGTGTACATATCATGCCTGTGTTTCCTATCTCACATGATTGCTGTGAAAAATCAAATTAATATAGGTGAAAGCAAAGACTGCTGTCCAACCAAAGTATTTTATGGTTGGAGTATAGCAAACTCAAACTATTTTGAGTGCTATAATTTAAAAATCATGTTGGCTAATTATTCAAGGAATAATTTTAACCAATAAAGTTAAGTTTCTTTTCCTTTTAAACAGCAACAGTCTCTTTTTTGTACTCATTTTTGGTTTTGTTTTTACTAGGAAGAACTTATAACTAAAACTTGCCTAAAATGAAAAATCTTGTAACATCTCTCCTCTTTAAAGGATCAGAAACCCTGCTTTCTTATTTGGTTACTATTAAGCTAGATTTAAGATATTACACCAATTCCACCTTATTTTAGTGATGAGAAGGGTGAAACACTAGAGTTTTACACGCTAGATTTCTTTACTTAAAAACTTCCAAATTTCATCTTTGGCAGCTAAATACTACACATCTGAACTGTGCAACTTTTGAAACTCTAGATTTAGTTCAGCATTAGACACAGAAGCACAGTATACTAATGTACCTTTGAAGTTAATTTTAATATGTAGCTTATTTTCCAGAAGTAGTTTGGGATGTTATCGCTTGATAATAAAGCAAAGAAAATGCGCGTGTTCTGTAATACAGAGGCACTGTCACACACACAGGGTGGCAGCACTGAGAACCAAGTGCTTGCAAATAGCAAGAACTGGGAATGGCCAAGGCAAGCAGACAAGAGTGCCTGTAATCTGAAAATGAAAAAACTTCTTAGACACACGGGTATTGTGGTTTTAATTAAGAAACTGCTTTTAATTCTGGCAGAGGTATCATGCAGTTTAGAAAAGCTGTTATGAGTCACCATCTGAATGTGATCAATTGCAGTCCTATCCTAACAAATTGCTCTGTCTTCCTTTTCCTGCACTGACTAATAAAAGGTGAATTGAATGTGATTAAATTCAAGCAGCACATCAGATCCAGTTTTTAAGTCGAACAATTGCATCTCTGGTGTACATTTAAAAAGATAACCCAAGCTATAATTAAAAGTGCTTGAAGGTAGCGACTTCTTTAATAATGTGATTCATGGGTACAGGAATGCTCTTATTGAATAAAAGCAGATACAGAGTTAAAGTTTTAAAATAATTGTCTTTATTAGGCTATAATGTCCAAAAAGAAAGACTTTAAGAAAAATATCTGTCACTACTTAAAAAATGGAAATTTTATTAAAAACATTAAATGCTCAGTGAGTACAAATTTAAAATAAAATTGACACAACTCATCTAGATAAAAACAGTACTGAGCCATTTCTTACCACTTTTCTTTGAAAAAGATTTAAAATAATAGACTATACTATTACTACTGAAATAATTTTGTCCATGTATTTGAAAAATAGCTTTTCATTAACTGTCAAAGGTTAGAGATTTAGGAACTTCTGCAAACTGCCAGATTTTTATATGTGTTCACCGTGTTTACAAATTTCTAGGCATGAAAGAACAGATTCAGATAAAAAAACAATCTTTCAGTTAAAATCTCTATATTTCAGCAGTAGATCAAGTTATCCAGCTAAATATTTAAAACCTTCATTCTAAGTCTAATTGCATCTATTACTTGATAGTTTAATCATTTTGATTTAGGTAAACAGTTAAGGTAATATATTTTATATGTAATCATCTTTTAAAATATGATGTATGCCAAATAACTGCTGAGAAAGAGCTCTTACTCTTTCTTAAAAGTATTCGGAGGTAAATGACAACAAAATCTTAGCCTGACACATATACTTTATACAAAGCATTGTCAAGTCAGTTATTTGATTGCATGACAGTAGCTATGAGGATGCACAAAAAATCTTTTGAGTCAGGAAAAAGAAAAGAATAAGGCAGTGCTAACTGCTGTTCAGTGTGCTCCTATACTCTTAGATACTTTCCTTCTTTGAAAAATTAAAAACTTCTCCAAATAAGACCTACTAGGGCTGCTCCCCTGACTCTTGGTCTAATTAACCTAGCTTTTTTACTATCTGTGTAATTGCATTTTAATGCTAAATCTCTATGAATTCAAACAATGACTTTCAAATAAAATATTATTAATATTAGAATAGAAACATACCCTAGATTGAAATTTTATCTAATTCAATTTCCTTAGGAAACAAGTTAGAAAAACATGAAAAACATTTTCTCAGACTTATTTAGAAATAAATATATATAATTCTAGAAGCATAAGGAAAGTATATTCATGTTTTAAATGTAGCTTATAGTCAGTTACACTGGTCATATTAATATTTATTTTTAAGGTTATATCTTATCCAAATACTTAAAACAACACTCCCATAAACTGCAAATTTATGACAAACATAGTTCTAAATTAATGGAGCTAAATTTCTCTTCTTTGGAATGGAACACTTAAAGGAATTACATTCAGGAAGTGCTAAAAGTTTAAGAAAAGGAATGCCTCCTTATATAAAACAGAATTTTCACTTCATTTTCTGAAGTTGATAAAAAATAAAATCTGCTTATTCTCTCTTCTTAGGCTATGATGAAAAGTGGTGTGGGCTCTATGTAATCCCAGCATTAAGACAACAGAAGGAAACAAAATCAAGTCACTGAGAAAATTTAACAGCCTAAAATTCAACTGGTGTCTATTTTGGACCTGCACATTTCAACTACCTCAAGCTTCCAGGTTCATCTTCTTAAAATTCTCCTGATCAAGAATAGTTTCATCAACTTTTACTACCACACCTTCAAGTGAACAAAATCAATTATAACACTAGTTTACCTTTTAGTCAAAAAGGCTAAATTCCTCATTTTCTAACTCATATTTAGTTTAAGTCTCCAAAAAATGTACCTTAAAATTAAAGGCTCTAATGTTTAATTATTGGTTAAAGATATATATATATATATTTTAAAAGTCAGATGGCAGTCTTTTAATTGTAGCATTTAATCAGCAAATTAACAGTCCCATACTCAGAAACTAAAAGACAGGAATTCAAGAACAATCAATATACATCTGAGTAATTCCCATACTGGTTTCAGACAATAATTCAAATATGTAATAATTCCAAATTCTAAAATGAGTCTCTCTCAAAAAAGGTCGAGTTCTCTCCAATGGCAGATCATTCATAATCTGTAGAGGGTTCTGTCACCCTTTAAGAAAAGATGCTTCCTCTAGCCTTCGAATTTTTCCTAATACTAAAGAAAATCTCCACTTCTGAAAATAACACTAATAGATCTAGATTCTCCTTCAGAAAAAAAAATGCTAATGAATTAATGGGAAAGAAAAGGTCCTTTCATTGGCAGCATACACCTAAAAACATTCTAGAAATTAAGAACTTTGTTAGAGAAATGTTCGTATCTTTACCTTGTGAAGGCTTTTAAAATGTTATTTGGTCTGTAAGAAATGATTTAAATTGCCCTAAAAAAAATCCACAAAGCAAATTGTTTTTAGGATGAATTTTTAGAATTTATTTCATTAACTTAAAGGGAAGTTTTGAACCTTTCTGATGAACAATGAAGAAAATAATTTTCATTAGTTTCCAAAGCTCTCAGAACACTTCACTTAGGTACACATTTAAAATAAATTTCAAAATCTTTTTAAAAAATAGCAGAAAATGATTTTTCCTTAATAAAAAAAAATAATTCCAAATAACCACTACAAATTTTTCTTAGTGTTTAATTTAAATCTAAAAAGATATGGAGGAAAGGCTTTGGGGGAATCTATTTTTAAAAGTTCATTATAAAACCAGCAGTTTGTATTAAAATTACCCTCTTACAGATTCCCCCAATGATCACTCTTATTTTTTTCCATAAATTCATAATTTTTGCTTTGTACTTAGTTATTATTTATTCACTTAAATCGAATTTCAAATTTACCATAATTGTTATTTTATTGTGAAATTCTTATCTACCTAGTTCTTTCTCATCAATTTTTGGCCACTTCAGTACACACTTATCTTCTTGTTATATACTTTCATTAAAAAAGAACACTTTTGCTTTCTAACACCTTCACATTTCTAGATTTTCTGTTTTTAGATTAGGAAAAGTCTTAAAAAAAAAATTCAAGGAAACATTTCAAGCAAACTGCTTGTCCTATTAGCCTAGGACATAACTGCATAGGTTCACTCATTTGCCATATATATATACACACACATTTCTCAGGCAGTCATCTCAAATTCCCAGTACATACTGTGGTTAGTTTTAATACCATCATCCTGCAGTAACCCTGTTTACAAGACATGCAGGGACTTTTAAATACTAACAATTTTAATGCAGGATCACACCACTGCATTTTTAAAAAATGAGATTATTAACGAATACCAAAACATACACAAAATCAGAAAACAAAAATACCAAAGTGCCCTTGGCAGCTCCACACCACCATAGCCTTGTCAATATCCTGTAAAGAAGAGGCAGGGACAGGTGTACACATTAAGTAGAATGCAAACCTCTGGGCAGCAGGCCAATCGATTTAAAAGCAAAAATCAAATTATGCTTTTGTAGACATTTCTATGGGACTCTCATTCATGTGTATTTCTCTTAACTGCAAGTGTTAATAACCATACACCAATATTTTCATAAAATATAATTCAAAAATATCCATTTAATTTCTCAAATTAAATATAAAAATTATACTTGTAAATCAGATATAAAAGTTGCCCTGTTATAAATGAAAAGTATTAACAAAGCGGACGCTAGGTTTGTGAATTTCAAAAAATGTAGTCAATGAAATAAACACAATAAAAATTAGTTACCTCCGAAAGGAATTTTTTAGTGTAAAATAGAAAAGAATTCCCATTCATGAATTCTTAAATCATAGCATTACAGCTCACCAATCCAATGTACCCACTCTGCCCTCACATTTAATTTATTTGTAAATACTTTTCCAAGGCTACCTAAACACTTACTAATTGGTTAAATACGCTGCCTACATGAATTTCTGTTAAAGTTACAGAAATTAAAGGTCTACTTTTATTTTTTTTGCAGCAACTGATATACTTTCAAAGTATTCAATGTTTCAGAAAAGGTGTTTATCAGGCTCTTAAAACATTTAAAAAATGGCTCAAGGGACCATTTATAGCCCCTTTACCTTTAACATATTCACTATCTTGGATTCTGTTGAACAAATTAAATTCAGTTGTTCTTTTCTTCTTCTGAAACTCTTCCCTTACTCAAATAACTAAAGAATCTATGATGTTACCAATACAAAGAAAAAAATTATGTTTATTTCTTATAGATTTGAAAACACATTAAAAAGAACATGTGTTCCAGGCAGTGTAAGTAAAGCAATTCAGTAAAACATTTTTTTTTTCTTTTTTTGAGGGCAGAGGGGTGGGGGAGACAGGTAATTTTTCATATATTTTAATTTTTCAAAGAACAAGATTCTAAATGAAAAATATTAAACCACCCTAAAAGGTACCATCATTTTGATTACACAGGTCAAGAAGCACATGGTTACTGAAACAAAACTTCAAAGACAGCTATAGATATGTTTAGTTATATGGCTTTTCAAATCTCAAAGATAAGAGCATTACATTTAAGAAAACAACAATTTAATACTTGAAAAATTCCAGACTACCAAACCAATATATATACATTAAGAACCAGGATTATGTTATAAATGAAGGGAAAAAAACTCTACCTTTCTGTGATATTAAAATACAGAGAGAGTATCCTTAGAAACCTTAACTGTGTTGATGAGAGAAAATTCACTAATTTATTTAGCTGTAAGGTATCTGTTTACGAAAATATTTTGGCTATAATAAATATACAGTCAGAGAATTTATCAGAATTAGCCTGTACTTATAAATCATCTTTCACAGCCACTAAATTCTTCACAGAATTTCTAATAACAAAATTAGGTATATAAATTTCAAAAAAGTAAATCTATGATACTTCCCAATTCTAACTGAAATAAAGATTTTTCAGTATACAATGTCCTTAGATTATTTCTATAAATTGGCATAATTTAACGGTAGCTTCAGAAAAAGGATGTCCAACCGGTTGTATATCTAAGGCATCAAAGAAAGCTTATTACAACCAATTCAAATTTGATCCTGTGCCATGCCCTATCTAAGGAAGACTCGATAAGGAATTACAGATTCTATACTTGTGCACCCTGAGTACATTTTCTAACTCAGACAAACAGCTAGTTGTGTAAAATCAAAACACTCAGAAAGTCTTATACCTTCCTTTGTGGGAGAGAAAAAAATCACAACACCAGCACTTTTATTTAGGTTGATCAAAAAGTAATCAAAACTTGAAGCGCCCAAATAAACCCCAAAATTCAATGATCTAATATAACAGGAAGAAATATTTTTCCTCCACCTTTAAAAAAACTGAATTTCTTGATATTATTATCTCATCTGTCGAAGTGGCAACTATTCAAGATCTAAAAGCCTCATTTGTTTTAAATGCATAGCATAATTCGGACTACTTATAGTCAGTGTAACTGTCTTGAGCCAAAACACAATGGAAATAAAAGATAAATTTCAAAGACTTTATAAGAATTAATAGCATTTTGAAACCTCTGGAAAGAAGATGATTGGGGGTGGGGTTCCTCTTCTCCACTGATAGGCTAATCCCTTTCCAATCAATTTTTGATTTCTTAGAAAGTTGTAAGTGCTTCCAAAATCAGAAACCACAGGATGATGTGCTCAAACACTATGTACCAATGTAACATTGTTATAGAGGTATTTACAGAAGAGCTCAGTTGTGAACACAAGTTTACATACAATGGACTACAAAATAATAATCTGTACAGTAAGGCAAGAAAAAATATCCTGCATAAAAAGCCTAAAAACTCAGCTCCAATTTTAATCAACTTCAAAAAATCATGAAAACAAAGGAAAACAGGGCTCTCTTTCAGAAACTCCATATACCTGTGGAAAATGCAACACAAGTAATTTCTATTCAAGATTACTGCTAACCCCAAATAGAGTACAGCTATCATGTCACATATATTAAAATTTTAAAATATTCTGGGCATCTAAAACATTAGAGCCGAAGGTAGTTTATGATCAGTAAACATTTCCTGTTAAATAACACTAATAAATTAAACTTAAAAGATGCAAACTAATAGATCTCAGGATTTTAAAATATTTTAATTTCAAAGGGTGAGTTACAGCACCTGTATAGGACGGGCTTAAAAATGGACATATATGTAAACTTTTCCATGATGTTGGCATATGTGCTCCCTCCCCCCCAAAGAAATGCCTACTGCTTACATGTTAAAGAATCTCCACTGCCCTGTTGTGCAATTTTCAACCAGAAGTCATAAGTCCTCAATATACCTTAAGCCAAAGTGAATATTATATATTTTACAGCTTTTACAAAATGGCTGTAAAATCACATTATGGGCATACACAGCTCTTTGATCTCACTGCACAGAATTCATAACTGTTCAATAATGCTATAACCATTACACCACACACCTTAAACTATTTCGAGTTTTCCACAATTCCTTCCAAAATCAGCTTCCCAAGTAAAGCAATGTAATATAAAAAATTCCTAGGAGGGCTTGTTACACAAAAGAACAGCTTGGATACAAACTAATCTACACACATACACCTTCTGTGGAGCTTGTTTATTCCTCCTTTCCCTCCATCCCTTCTAAAGGTGGGTGCCCTTCAGTCATGGAAAGGGAAGGCTCTTCCATCACCACACCCTCCCAGCACCTTTGATTTTGGTCCTCAGACAGTGATTCTGTGTAGGTGATGAAAACTATAAGAAATGAGAAGCTGTCCCTTTAAAATGCCCTGCTCTGTCCCACATCCCACGTGGAACCAACATCAGCAGCACTTTCCCATTAAAATCAATGTGATGCAAGAGGCACCATCCTTTGATATACATAAAAACAGAAAACCTCAGCTCACATTCTTTACTGAGGATGAACAGGTGAAGCAAACGTGTCAGGAAGGGAGAAACCAAGCAACTCCCCACCCCTCCCCAAAAGGTGCTCTAAGCTCGCACTCCAGTCTCTGTGAAACATCACCTCTCAACCCCTCCTCTGTAGAGCCTGGTTTAAAGAAAGGAGAGAGCCACCAACAAAACCTGAAGCGTAAATGCGACGAAAATACAATCTAAAGCCGGAAAGGTTTATTCTTCCAATCACACATATTAACTCTATTAAGAAAATGGCATCACTTTTTTTTCCACGAAAAAAAAAAAATGGAAAAAGAAAAAGAAAAGAATCCCGTAAAGATTAAAAGGGAGTTATAAAATAGCAAATATAGTTATTTATCTTATCTCAGATCAGTCCTCATTACCAATAAGTTTAGCAGTTTCTGCACTACCACCTCCCCCCTCCCTCCCCCTCCTCCTCTTGCATCGGATTTTCACGTTTTCTCATTGTCGGTGGAGTTATAAAAGGCTTTTTGCCCTTCGAAAGTTTTAAAAAATAAATAAATATTAACTCCTTGGTCCCTGCAAAGTCAAAATGGACTTCAGGGGAAAGGCGGTTCATCCTTTTACCTTTAGCGAGAAAAGGGGGAGCATCTCGGATTTTTAGGGATTTTTTGCGATTTTTTAAAAATTTTTATTTGGTTATATGCCTGAGTTCTCCCTCCATTTTGGTTGTTTATGATACTGACAACAAGCTGTCCCTGCTCCGTGCAGATCTCCTGCTTTCATTTAGCACCCCCTCCCCTGCCCCCCCGCGGCCACACGGCCCCGCTCCCACCTCCCCCAGACCCCGCACCCCGACCCCGCTCGCCCACCTAGGAAAGGGGCAAAAACAGACCCCTTTCTCCAAAAAAGAACACCCTCCTGTGAAAAAAGGGGCAAAGTTACCCCAAGTCACCCCAAGTGCCCCCCAAATATTGCCGACCGCGGGGTTCCGTCGGGCCCTGCGGGAAGCCACCTTCCCCCGGGACGTTTTGGTGGAAAATGCGGGGAGTTTACTCTCAAAACTGAATTTATATTAATTTTTCCCTTATTTTTCGGGTCTCTAATGTCTTCCGCTCTCGCTGCTGCCGCTGCCGCTGTCACAATATTCACAGCACCAGCGAGGAGGAGGAGGAGGCGGAGGAGGAAAACTTTTCAAACTTTCCAGACCCCAAAGAAAGGGGCTTTTT